>OVBB01000265.1:0-31697 GCA_900406415.1 Isatis lusitanica
AACAACCAAAACTAAGCTCATCAATGCTTCTACACATTGATTCTAGATCACAAAAATACTCAACACTTAACTCAAAACTTCATTTCATTTCCATTTTCATCAAAAAACTATCTAATTTTTTATTTCTAAATTTGTAGATTTGGATCTTGGCCATTTCCGGCCAAGACCGCCACCCAAAACGACTGGTTTACGTTGGTATNTTGGGCGTGAACGCAGCTTAAGTCGTGCTTAAACCGCATCAAAGTAATTTTTTCTTCATTTTCCAAAAGTTGCAGTTTTTTCGTGAATTCAGACTGCTGGAGAAGTATGGCATCGAGGAGAATTCTAAGGAAGTCTCATAGTCAACACATGGGTTAGTTTTGCAATTGACCAAATGTTGGGTTTCGTGCCACAGACTGCTCATGTAGTCTGCGACATATCCTTTGATGGGAAAAAAAAATTCTCTCAGATTTCACAAGAAGTCTTCGAGAAAAAATGTCATATTTGCAATTAACCAAAGTCAAAATATTTAGAGCAGACTTCTTTGGAAGTCTGACGTCACACAGACTTCCCGGTTAGTCTGGAGTCTGTTGACTTTTCGAGAGCAGACTTCTTCAGAAGGTTAGTTTTGCAATTGAGTAAATGATCCAAATAGTTCCACGAAATTACAATTACACGCAGACTTCAAAGGAAGTCTGAGAATTTTAGCAGACTTCTTTTGAAGACTGAAAATCTAGGGAGACTTACAGAGAAGTCTCGGTAAAGTTTAACATTTTTGGGGGAATTTTTGGTCAACTCTTATTCAGACGCTAGACGCAGACTTCAGCGCCAGACTTTCGGAGAAGTCTACTCTAAAAATGTTGACTTTGGTCAATTACAAAACTAACATTCGCAGACTTCTTCTGAAGTCTGAAATAGTCAGCGCCGTTTTTTTCAAGATTGTATTTTTTTGTCGTTTAGCTACAGACTGAAGGAGAAGTCTGCATAATTTTTCAGACTTTCAAAGAAGTCTATTCCAAAAAAATTTGAATTTTAATCAATTGCAAAAGTGACCTCTTTTACTCTCAGACTGCTAGAGAAGTCTGCTCCAAAAGTCAAACTTTTACGCAATTGCAAAAGTGACCCCCCACAGACTTTCCTGGCAGTCTGCGCCACGTGCCCAAACTTCTTTCAGATTCGGAGAAGTCTGCGTTTCAGACTACCGAGGAAGTCTGCTGTTATTTTATAGTAGACTTCTTCGACAGTCTGAAAATTTATGTTTTCTTAAAATGCGTTTAAAACATATTTATGAAGTATTTTTTTATTTTTTCCATTAATCACGTCCTTTAGTTATTGTATTCGCTTCTGAATAAGTTTGACATGTTTATATCTTATAATTATGACATAATAAAATTTATTGATTAATTAGGCATTTATTTCATTTCCGCATACTGCCAAAGAAGTCTATTCTGAAAAATAATAATAGACTTCTTTGAATGTCTGAAAATTTATGTTTTATTAAAAATGCGTTTAAAGCATATTTATGAAATATTTTTTTGATTATTTTCAGTAATCACGTCTTTTGGTNCCGACTTTGAATAAGTTTGGCATGTTTTTATCTTGTAATTATGACATAATCAAATTTCTTGGCTAATTAAAAAATTAACTCATTTCTGCAGACTTCTCTGGCAGTCTGCAGCACGTGCCCAGACTTCTTTTGGTCTCGTTGATATGTAATTCTTGCTTAAATTTAGTACTTAAAAAACATTCTTTTCATATGTGAGTTATTGTTTTGCTTTGGTATGAATTTGACATACATATATGTTAGACTTATGATTTTTGTACATCTTAAGTTACCAATTAAGTTCATCCAATTTAATGAGTTATTGTGAATCATTAAGATCCTCGTTTGGTTAAAAAAAAACAAGATGAAAAGAGATTTTTATTCTTTGTTGGATTCGATATTTCTTTGTCCCATTTCACCGTTAAAAAGCATGTAAAAATGAGAGCTAGTTCACTGAAACCTATTCAATGAACAAGACATGTGCAATAACAAAAGAGAAAAATGGTAAATTAAGAACAAAGGCAAAATGTAGTCATAACAAAGGAAAAGGAAAGTATAATTTGAAAAGAACACAAATCAAACAAATAGGAGAAATCCATATTGAAATTTATAATAAACAAATATGAGAAAACATAAAACAAAGTTAATGTGCCACAGACTTCTGCCATAGACTTCTGCCAAAGACTTCAATCCCAGACTTCTATCGCAGACTTACATCCTGATTAATTCCATCATCGTCAACAGTTAACCTACCATAAACACAATAATTGGAGACATATTAAAGTAAAAGAAAGAAGAGAAGCTACAATGATAGCTGACGTCTTGCGTGAATCCTTTCGAGTCATCATAGGAAGAAACCAGTACAAGACTTGAGAAACAAAAGAAATGTCCAGGAAAAGTGTCATTAAATTCAAAACTATCTTTGGTATACTTGAAGTCAAAACGCTTATTCTTGTTCTTAAAAAAAAAACTGAACCAAAGCTTTAGAAATGGAAAGAAAGAGTAGAACTGAAAACGAAAGGAACCTTGCTTATCCTCTTCAAGGAGTCCTTGGACTGAGCAAAGAACACATAAACCAACATTTAAAAACATTTTCAGAGCAACGTTTTAATCTTTCTAAAAAAATAACTAAGATAGAAGTAACCAGAGGGTTAAAGTTCAGAATTACCTTGCATATGGTGTCAAAACCAACGTTTGTCTCCACAAACTGATTCTTGAGATCTCCATTTGTAGTGACTGGAACACCAACCACCTGAAATTTCCCTACAAGAACACAAAGCAATCATAAAAAAGAGAGCATCAGTAATTTTTTGGCTAAAATGCCAAAATACTATTTCAGTGATTTGAATTTCAGATTTCAAAAGAAGTCTGAAATTTGAAAATTTTAAGAAAATATTGGAGGGAAATTTAATATTTTCACGAAATATTAGAATGAAATATCACAGACTTCTATTGCAGACTTCTATCGCAGACTTCATTACACGAATGCAACATAAACACTAGATCTGGAAAGTATTAAATTTCCTTCCAAAAAATATTTTCGGTTAAAATATTATTTGAGTAATTTAAATTTCAGACTACAAAAGAAGTCTGCAATTTGAATTTTTTAAAAATATTGGAGAAAAATTTAATATTTTCACAAAATATTAGAGGGAAATTTATTATTTTTATGAAATATTGGAGGGAAATACCGCAGACTTCTATCGGAGACTTCTATCGCAGATTTCTATCGCATACTTCATTACACGAATTCAACATAAACACTAGATATCGACGAAACTAGAAGCAAAAACACTTGACTTTTGTTAAAATGAAACTCAGATTTGGACGAAAAACGTAAAAGCTTCAAAAATAACCAACAAAAATAATTTTTGAATTCGTGTAGTAGTTATATAGAGCTAAAAAATGTCCAAAAATATGTGAAGCTTCTATTCTATATATTTTTTTGCTGAAAAATTTAACCTTTCCCTTAAAATGAAACTCAGATCTTGACAAAAAAACTTGATTTTATAATAAAACTCAGATCTGGAGAAAACTTACCTGTTCGGAAAGAGATGGAGTCGATGGTGGTAGGATCTACAGAAAGAAGAAAACAAATGAGAAAGTGATGAAGGTGGCGAAATAAACATGGATGAGGAAGAGGAAGAAGACATACCTGAGGTGAAGCTGGTGGTGGTGCAAAAAAAAAAAAGGAGAGGAGATAACTTTTTTTTCTTTTTACCAATTTAGGGTTTAGTTGTCGGCCAAGGGAGTAAACGTCCTTTATATAATGGGTTAAATATTCCGGTTAGGTTTAAAATATTGGTTCGGACGTAGACTCCTGGAGAAGTCTCAAAACACTAAACACAAGTAGACTTCTATGGAAGTCTGAAATTTTAAATTTCAAAAAAATATCGGAGGGAAATTTAAATTTTTTCACGAAATATTGGAGAGAAGTTTAATACTGGTTCAGACGCAGACTTCTAAAGTAGTTCCAACCATTAAACACAATCATACTTCTATGGAAGTCTGAATATTGTTACTGCTTAACATAAACCTTAGTTCGAATGTTTTCCATTAGATTGTCAAATCTCAAAATAAAATCTTCAATCTAACACTAAAACTGTTTAGTATACTTATAAATTAGCACTTGTGTGAAAATTAAACATTGAAAATTCAAAAAATATTAAACTCAAAAGCTAACCCTAGATGTTTAGAAATTTTACCCTAAAATCTATATCAAACAACTCAAAACCCCAAACCATAAACCTTCAACCATTAGAAGAATTCTCTATTTTATCTTTCTCGGTTTTGTTTTAATCGACTTCATTTTTCATGCATTCTACTTATTTTTTTCTTGATTATGTATAGAAATAGCTCTAATCAAATTTTATTCATTTTATAATTTAAATTTAGGATATAATTAGGCTGCAACCTTCTAGAGAAGTCTGAAGCATAAAATATATGAAGGATTACCTAATTTATCTTTCTATGTTTAATTTTAATCACTTTTATGAAATTTTAATTTTCATGCATCATATTTGTTTATGTGTTCATTATGCATAGAAATAGCTTTAATCAAATTATTTTTCATTATATTATAATTTAAATTTAAGATATACTTAGAATTCAAACTTTTCTAGAAGTCTGTGTTTCAGACTTCTGTATACCATTCAGACTTCTCAGGGACTGAATCGTAAAAAGGCACCCGGTTTTTTGTTTGGTCATTGAGTGCTAAATGGTAATTTTCCTAGCCCTGGGGTATACTTTTGCAATTCAAAAAATCTTTTATGTTAGTTTGAAAACAAAATGATGTTTTGAGTGATTTTTGGCATTTTTCCCCTTATAGAATAGTGATATTTGAGAATATTCTTAGGTATCCAATAAGAATATTTATAATTATTTGAATAAAAAATATAAATAAGTATTCATAAATCTATATATATTTAGTTAGATAGATTATTTCTAATTTATTAAAAATCTAATTTATCAAATTAATATTTATTAAAATAATGGTATCTAAATTAAATGTTTATTACAATATATTATTCTAACTAAACCAAATATTAATATCATTTGTGCTAATTGATATAAATATTTAACATCATTTTTGTAATTGATACATATATATTTACACCAATTACCATAACTGATGTAAATATTTTGTATATTCACATCAGTTATTAATAAAATGATGTAAATTATTTGTATCACCACATTTAGAGTCATTTAGTTAAATGATGTAAGAGTTTTTTACATCATTTATAACTAACACAAATATTAAAAATGAATGATGTAAACTGATCTTTTTCTTGTAGTGTAATTTTATTCCTAATACTAACTTTATGCTCTTACACTAATTTTTTTATCATGTTCCTATTTACCATTTAATTGGATCAGTATACATTACAAAAAAATATGCATTAAATTGTTTATTGAGAGCTAACAAAAAAAATAAAAAATGATAATAAAGATACATTTACATGTGTATATTTATTAAATTTCTTATATCTGAAATAAATTATTCTTAAAATATAATTATACATAATTTTAATCATATGTACAATTGATTTTTTTTTTAAAAGTGTATATGATATGTTTTAATAGAAATTTAATATTAATATATTTTTCTTATTCTCAAAACTATTTGATGGTATAATTGTTAATAACATAGGTTAACAAGTGTAAAATTAATTAATAAAATATTAAATGTGCTTTATCATTAGAAAACTAATTTTATTCCTAATACTAACTTTATACTCTTAATCTATATCTTGGTATAAATTAAAAATTAATTTATATAGAATATTAAACCAAGAATCTCTATTCATTTTTAGGTTAATATAAATTAACAAGTATAATAAAAAAAATATAAAAGAGAGAAAAACTTACTTGTTTATCTTGAATGAATGTGAGTAAGAATATATAAAATGAAATCTTTACACTCCTTATATATAGATAATATTGTTCAAAGTAGGTGGTATTTTTAGGTAAAACACGTTTTTTATTATTTGTTATTCTATACCAACTTTTCTTTTTGTGATAGTAAAAAAACACCAACAAAAAAAAAAACCCAAAAACCACTCCTATTTTTGTCTATAAAACTGATGGTTCATTTATTGGTGTTTCACTTTTTGAGCTTTTTACATCATTTTGGACCACTGGCATGAGTGGTGACCATTTTGATTTCGACCCACATGTGGTCCTCCCACTTTTGGACCACTCTTTTATCCACTCCCATTCAAGACCTTAGAAGATGCTTTGGGGTAATTATATTATAAAAAATTAAAATAAACAGATATGTTTCTTTTGATTGATTATGAAGTTTTATAATTATCTCCAACAAAGTTTATAATTATCTAATTATAAACATATAATATTGCTAATTAAAGAATAATCAAAGACAATTTAAATTTGAACCTTCTACAAATCCCAATTTTAAACTTTGTTGAAATGCTTTGGGGTAATTATATTATAATTATTAAATTTCGAATTCCTGGTAAGGTGCAAATTCTTAAAGACTCTCTTAAGCGCTTTTCCTTTAAAGCACTATATCAAGAACGCTGTTGTTTTACGGTTATAACTTAGACAATAAATATGATTTAACCAATAAAAAATACTCTAACAATATGATTACTATCTGTCTAGCTCTTTTCTCTTCTCTCTGTTTTCCTTTCTCCAAAAAACTCATTATCTTAATTTCGTGTTTAATTTTGTTTAATAACTAACGTTTTGGCATCAACAAACTTATGTTTCCTTGATTGTGGATACACTTGGATTCAGTAGAAAACAGTATAGGTTAAGATATTACTATATGTGTAAGTTAAAAGACTATGGTTTGTATAAAGATATAGTCTAAACATTGATAGTCTTTGATATATTCAATTGGGTAGCGGATAACATAGTTCTTGGTTTCATTGGGTCTCTCATCAACTGTTCTTTACTTTATTATCTGGTCTTAAAACTTATTATCGGTTCAAACATATCAAACATTTTGTTTGAAATCATTAAAAGTTAAACATACAGTGAAACTTACTCTCAGTTCAAACAGATGAAAAGATAAATTTAAATCAAGATATGAGGTTAATTATCTTTCTTTAAACCAAAGTCATAACAATCAAATTGCATTTTTTTTTTAAAAAGATACATTTTATCAATACACAAGCGTCGCCAATTCTAATAGATGTATAGAGAAATCATGCATTTCACAAATTATCAAAACTGAGATATATTAATACATTTTTGGTATATGATGACGCAAAGTACCATAACTGATAATTTGTACTTTACCTGCCACATCGGCCATACTTTCATTTTACAATTTACATCTTATTATAGTTTGCGAACAGAATCAAATCTATACTATTATTCCATAATTTGCAAAACTCATGCCCGCGCAAGCCGCGCAGGCAAATCATCTAGTTCCAATTCAATCTCTATCACGATGCTTCCCTGAACATGATATATAGGCTACTTATCGAGCATCATAACCTACGTTGAAATTGTTCAGTAGGCAATATTGCTTCCTGAGAATTTATTGTGTAAAATAATTTCTTTTTTTGGGGCAGTTGCTACAGTGGGTCATTTTGAAACTTTAATTGTCAAAATGACCTTCTCTTTGGTATTTGGGTGTCCTCATTTGAAAGCCCATACTCATTTTTGTGATTAAAGTCTCAAAATGACCTATGTGCCATGATTTCTTCTTCTTTTTTAATTATCGAGTCCGAAATGCCTAGATTAATCCGCCTGTTGTGTTTTCATTTCTTTGCTGTTTATGTTAAGAAAACTTCTCACTTCTCTTGGCGGTGTAAATGTTGAACTGAAAAAAAATTCACACTCTCATAAAAGGAAATAGAGTACTCAAAGAACTGTCTAGAATTGGCAGATTACTATTATTAGGAAATAAAAAACGTGTAAGTATTTCAGTAATCTTTTCCTTTATCGGTTCATGTATCTTGACTATTTCGTTTAACTTATTTCAAGTTGGATTTCTCGACTTATAAACATCTGAAAGAAGTCCTCAAAATGCTCAGAAAGAGAAGGGTTAAGGATCAAAATATCAGATTTAAGTATGCATGTTTAGTGTTGATTGCGTCAGTGTTACTATCTACTACACATCAGCCCAAGATATCTAGAGAACATGCATAACGTATTAAGGAAATCAACGAGTTCTTCAACTTTCTGTGGGGTCGAGTAGGATTCAATCTACTAATGTCGAGTTTGAAAACAAGAGATGAAATGTCGTTGTCACAGCAGACTCTGTCATTAAGTGGTTTCGTTCAGGCATTGCATTTTGTCCTCGTGGAAGCAGTACCTAAACTAACAGTTGTGGTTGAAGACCATTGTTCTTCTAGGTCAGAGGCGCAAAGCGAATCTGAGAATGATAATGCTGATGCCAACAACGATATTCTTAATGAGAAAGTGACGTTCACACTCAGTCCAGGTCATGCGAGATAAGTTGATACTAAGGCAAGATACATATTCACAAATTTTCTTCTAATTCTGAAAAACGGACTTGAATAATTTATTTGTATACAGTATGGATTAGTCAATAACAGTCCTCAATAATACAAGTTTAGTTTATCCCATTTTCAAAGAAAACGGTTTGCAGTGTCGTTAAATCGATCATTGGTCTTCCTGAAGACAATACATTTGCCAAGAATTATTTCACATGGTCAGACAATGAATAGGATGAAAAAGTTGATAACCTTTCGAAGCTCGTTGATAATAAATTCAAGTTCTTGAAATCAATGTTTAAAGGAGGCGCAACAAGGAGAGATGTAATGCTAATGCGTCTTGAGGCGGAGAAACGGGCACGGAAGAAAAAAAAAGGGAAATCAAGGTTAGAGAGGGTGTACTTCTGAGTACATGTGAAGATGGGGAGGAGTTGGCAATGTTAGTTGTTGCGGAGTTGAAAGATGATTTTAAGAAAATGAAATCAGCTGTCAAGAAATAAATTACTTCTATTGGGAAACCGAGGAAAGATTTTGCAGACATTAAAAGGTCAGTTATTTCGGAAATAGGGAATTACAAGATTAAAGAAGAACTACTTCAGACCATTAATAATGGTACTTTAGGTTCGAGGATTTTTAATTCGGATCATGCATCACCGAGAAGAGGGGACAAAACTGGTTCTGAACCGGCTGGAGAGCAAAGCTCTCACCAAGCAACTAACACCGGTTTAATTGACGAGGTTCTTCGAGACAACAACCAGGGTGTAGGAAACTTTGATCCAAAGCAGCAAGGTAACATACCTAATTATAACACTATTTGTTATTAAACAATAGAATTATCTCAAGTTTTTTTATAGTTAAATAGTTAATAACTAAATTAACCACAACCTCAAATTTCTTAATAAATTACAGGGTGTGAGGAAAAATGACGTTGAAGTTGGTTTTACGGATGAGCAGTGTTCTGTGGGAGAATGTGCTAACCGAGGTCCTACAGTGATGGTATCGTAATATTTATTTTTCATACATACAGTTATCTTAAAATTAGTGTTTGAACTAACTATCCGAATAGTATGGTCCAGCCAATTTAGAATTTGATTGTAGTAAATCCATAGCCGCATTTTAAAGTGCCACATTATATTTCACTTCCTTACTAATAAAAATATTTATCATTTACTTGTCAATAGAACTACTAAGAAACCAATTAATCACACCATGTAATTTAAAATACATTTTAGGGTGGGAGAGAGGATGACTGTGAAACAGGTGTGAATAATTAACTGACTTTAGATGACGAATGTGTTAACAGAAGACTTTCTGTGAGAGTAACGTCCTAATTACTGTTTCAAAATTTATGACGGTGACTTACACTACAGGAAGAGAAGAAATCCCAAGGCCCATCTTCGTCAGTTGGTTTGTCAATAAAGGAAAAAGAAAAATGGCTGCACAGGCTGAGGATAATTATGACCCTCCACTCCTTAAATTTTTATTTTGACTTCTACAAAGAATGATAACGTTGGAAATGACATGCTGTCTGAAAAATGTGCAGAAAAGGAGAATGATAATGTGTTGTAAACGACAGAAAGACTGTCCATGACATGGTTATGGTTACGGGATTAGATGAGAACGATACTAATGAGGGTGGTAGTGAGACTGATGATGATCTGTACCGGGAACTCGAGAATGGTGTTTTCGGCAAAGTTTTGCAAACCTCAAAAGAAACTGAAATCCGGGTGGTAAGTGCTTCTCAACCCAATTTTTAATATTTTCACGATTCAATTTTTTTTTCTTCATAGCTTTAACTGTATTTAGCAGTAACTATACTTTTTCATGAATTAACTTTTTTTATATTTCAAATGATACAACAATTTAAAGGTTGCTGGTGTCCTTGTTTCACCGAAAGAACTTGCGTAAATTTGGGAGCGAACAACCCATGTGACATCAAATGTAATTTTTATGAATTGACTGTCAAATAAGTTACAAAAAATATAAGCATAGGTCTACAAATACTAGCTAATTTGTTTATTGAATATTCAATACAGATGGTATAGAAGGATCTACGAGATCCACAATATTATTAGTATATATTGAATACTTATTATTTAAATATTTTGATGATTTGTATCTATCTATAGGCAATATCTTTAGTATAAATATGTATGTATTCTTACTTGTTATTCTTATGAGAGCCAATACAATATTCTTAAGAAAAATAAAAATAAAAGGAAGTATGATCAAGATCAAAACTTCGGAGCGAACCCACTCTGATACCATATTATAGATGTGATGAGAGTTTATGATTAGAAGAATATTTTATTGACTCTCATAAGAATAACAAGTAAGAATACATACACATTTATACTAAAGATATTTCCTAAACTAGACAGATACAAATCATCAAAATATCTAAANATAGATGGTCGACGTCATGATGTTTCAAATTCAGAAGAAGTTTATTACACAGACCCCGCCATTACAGTTGAAAAACACAATATTTTTGGATACAATGTTTTTGGATACTAAATTTCTTGCAATGATGAGCAGAATATCACACGTTTCTATAAGACTTCTCGGTGAGAGAGTTTCAAGTTTTCAAGGCAAATCGTAGATTACTTTGACTGTGGTGATGCTACTCCTTCGTTTGCGGTCCGTATATATTTTCCTTTTAACATTGACACGGAGCAATTGATAGATATTTGCATGGATTGCAGTTCTTTGAATCCGTTACTTCTCGACTGAAATCCCATGTTTCGTAATGAGAAGCAAATAGCCGAGATTTTCACACCAATGGCTGACTGTAAAGGTAATAACTAGTTTAGCCGTTTAAACTCTTCTGTATTTGGTCAATTTTGCTTCTTTTTTTAGTACGCACAAAAAAAAACAAAAATCAGACATTTCCTTTTAACTTGTTCGTTGTCGTTAATTTTAAGAAAGGATGATTTTTAAAATATTATGGCTATAGGTTTAGTTTGTTTTTCTCTTCAGATAATAACCCAAACATAATATTGCAAAATACAACGTGTACGAGTAAAGATCCATCGAAATCAATACACCGAAACATATATATATATACACATACGTGAGTCGCTTTATTTTAAAAACAGGAATGACATTATTTATTAACATTCTGTGTCTTAACATGAATCCACCACACAACCTTACTAAATATTACCGATACTTTGAAACATTTAATACATGAAAATTTTGCTGCTCCAGTTCAGCATCCGCCATTCTTTTCATACACTTTTCGGCAACACAGTGATCAATTTCCATATAGGTTACTTATATTATATTATCACCTTACATGTTGCGCTGTTGTGCCCATAAGACCTGCAAAGGCTGCATAATATTCTCCTCCTTGTCTGTTTCATCTGACAGAAAAAGATTATGATCACTTAACTATTTGAAGGAATTAACATAAAGTATTTATAATTGCTTACACGAATTTCATCATGCGACAATAATCGGGCTTTACGCGGTCTACCGAGTGGTCGTCTGGTACTAAGTGGATGAATAGTAATTTCAAACAAAGTTGCAGCTAACTCAGGTATGGGATTGATCTCTCTTGGAGGTGCGATCTTATTTTCATAAGCGGAGACCAAATACTCTCGTGTATACTCTCGGACAACCAATGAGTCAACCATTGTATTATACCTCAGCACTGCAGCTATTTCATGCGAACATGGTATATGAAGCATTTAAAACTCGAAGCAGCTACATGTCTTCTTTCCTATATCGACATGGAATGAGATCATTTGTTTATTCTTGACCTTGTACTCAACACCCCCAATTTTGTGAACCTCATATCCGCCAGATAATTCAAAATTTGCTTACACGTCCAACATCACCCTTGGTGTTAATGTCTCCACTCTTTGCACACCTTTATCGCGTCTTTCTGCAAACCATACCATCAATTTGGTTCAGATATTCTCAAGGACAGGGACAATCGGAAACTCTCCTGCATCTCTTAAAACTGCACCCCATGATTCCGCAGTGTTGCTAGTCGTAATGTTAAACCGGATTCCAATGAAATGAGCACGAGCACAGTGCTCCAACCCTATACCAATCAAGTAATCTGCACATGAAGGATATGTTTTCTTAGTCTTGCTAAAGATGTAGTTGAATTATGATATCTGGTAAGATCTTGCAGCTCTTGCAAGTTGCAACAAGGCTCCCATAATACGATCTTTGAAATGACTCAGAATGTTTATTTTTAGGTGAACCACACATGCACAGTGCTTGGCATTTGAGAAAACCTGTTAATTAACCGCTATCAATTTAACTTTCAAATATAAAATAGCTTAACTAAGTAACTAAATCAAAGTAGCCTTATTCTAATCCAACACTTTCAAATATAAAATAGCCCATCACGAACCGACGAGGGGGATATCTGTGTCCCGAAGCCACCAGCCACCCATGGTCTCGGGCCAGCCGCCCACTTTCCTTCCATAACACGTGGGCGGGTGGCCATGCCACACGCCGTCCGCCATAAAGCCATNGAAGTGGGCAGGTGGCTCACGTCAAAAACCGGCGAACGAGTTCGGCAGATGGGTTCAGCTGAGAGAGTTGGCGGGACGCAGCTTTGGTTCGGTATCATTCGGTTTGGAACACTATTCACGCGAAAATAGACGTTAAACACTGTTCATGGAATCACTATTCATGACCCAGGAAAAACTTAACCGAAGATTTACTTTGTTAGATTCGAGTTACTGTTCACGGTTTACTGTTCACAACGTACTGTTCAAAAATCAATAAAATGCGGACCGGGACGGGATGAAATCAAGTGGCGTACTGCTAAAAGTTTCGGGCCCAAAAGGATCAAGTAGGCGGCTGGGAGCAAGATATAAAGTACCACATCACTAATAGAAATTTTAGGCACCCTAGGATATCTAATAGATATATGTATATTTGTGTTAAGGTTAAAGGCATTCAGAATCCGAGTATAAGAGCTTTTGTGATATAAAACATTGAGAATTCACAAATTTTCTTGTACGTCAGAAAATATTTACTTAATAAAATCATTTTTTGCAATTTTGGTCTTTTAGTTCTTATAAAATAGAGTTTTTAAACCCCCAATTTAAATAATTTTTGATTGTGTTAGTTTCAACTCTCATAGAAACCCTTACTAATGGACCACTTAAAAAAGCCCAAAAAAAAAAAATCCAGTATTATGATGATAGTCATTGACGCCAAGTACTATATATATATATTGGTAACAATAAGATATATATTTATATAGACCAACCAAAGTAGTCACTCTCATCACCAAGTTTTCCTTGTTTGGTGGGTTGGGATCAACTTCCATAAGGGCGGCATTATCTCCTTTACACGAAGGCGTGACGACAGTGATTGTACTACTTATCAAATGAGGAGGAGCCACTTCTTCAACCACTACATAGAAGGTGATAAACTGTGGTCATGACTTTGATAATGAATAACAATGATTAAGAGCGATGTTAAAATATTGGTAATTTATGTAAAAGTATACCATTGTTCTGCATGAGAGAATGGATTGGTTCATATGAGATAGTTCCTTCGTTAGGTGCATTAACAGGTGCATTAAGAGGTACATTAACCGGAGTTTTTGGGAATATTGAACCAATATCCCTTGTCTCTGCTGTGGAAATTCCATCTGATGACCCAATCAAAAATGCATAACTCGCCGCAGCTGTGCCTGTTAAAATTTCATTTCTTGGGAACAGGAGATTGTGAGCTACAAGCGACTCTATAGTCATTTGATCTTCTTCGTCGTCTGGTAGAACGAGAAAAGTATCTTCTGGAAGATCTTCAGCACCTTCTTCAATAAGACCTTCCCAGAACCCCTTCCACAAGTTCCCTCTACATTTTGTTGATTATAATTTTCAATCAATGGTATATCAACCTCACCGAAAGGAATGGTACTTGGTGGTGGTGGTGTTTGAGAGCTTTGATGAAGTGGAAGTACCATATTACCTGTATGGGTTAAAACATTTTTGATGTGGTTAAATCTCACTTTACCACCAGTTCAGCACAAGAAGATACTATTACTCCATTAATATATGAGCGGAAGAACATAATGAAATACATAGCAACTCCAATATTTGGATATATGGCGAATTATATATCTCCAGATGGGGGAATTTGGGTACATATTCCGTTACCACAACTTGGTTGAGTTACCAAATGAATGCAGGGCCCATATGTAGCGTATGAAACTGGGACATCTACAAATGTTTCTTGGGCTGCATTGAAATTTAAATAATGAGTACATTTATATAATTCATAAACAAAAAAGTCCAATATTATGTATAAAATATCACAATATAACTATTATAATTATCCCACTGATGGGAAGTATATAAAATGTTTTATTTGAGTTTATGTTTGAGGAAGTAACAACTTCGTCCATAGTTGTGTCAACTGTGACCATACGATAGGAGATTCATTTCTAATTAATGTTCTGCTTGTTGGCTGGTCTTCATTGTTGTTAACTGAAGATGAAATTTTCAGTGCTAACTTTAATATAAGCCTATGAAATGTTTACTTGTATATTAATAGTAAAGCTACGCAGTCAGTATTAATATATGTAAAGAAACAAAATTTTACCTCCAGTAACGTTCTTAATAGCTGTAAGCGGTTCAACTTCACCGTCACATGTCTTTATATTTCCCTCATCATTGTGAAGATAAGTTAGTTCCAACATTTGAGGAGTTTGACATGTAGCTCTGGTCGTAGCAGACCTTTAAGCATGATTCATCTTTAGGTGAAGGCGATGAATTACCAGCATTTCTTCATCTGTTTCAATTTGTTCAAGTACTCGCTGACTTTCTGGAAAAGATAACCCCCTAAGAAGTCCTTCAATTTGGAAACGTTAATCTGTCAGCAACGTCAATGACACAATTAATAAAAAAAAATTAAAGAATTTTGGAGTACGAAATTTTAACTGTCAAGTGAATCTTTATCATGGTTGGGGACGTCCTCTCTGACAGTGTAAGAGGAGCTATCAACAGTAAAGTCAGACCGCAACTGGAACTGGTATCTGGTTACCGCTTCATAACCAATGGTTACACATACTATAATTTTCGGATGCCAGTTTTGTGAAGCCATTAGTGCGCTAACGTCATTGGTATTTTCAATGCTTAATGGTGGTGTTTTCCTCCCATTTAGAACAAGCATACATGCGGGATACTTGTAGGTCAGCATAACCACTGTTTTCTCGTTGAGTTGGAACCGAAGTCTTACGTCCATAAAAGAGACTCATAAGTGTCTGATTCATAGACGAAGATACTGAAACCGAAGTTAGTTTGATCTCCCATGAATTCCCAGTACCCGTTGTGGAATTTAATCCAATCACCGCAAAAAATTCGAACAAGCCTTCCTATCTGTAGTAAAGAAATTTCAAGAGTGAGATAAACATGATGGAACTTACTGAGAAAGGAAAAAGGGGAAAAAGTAATGCTAACTCAAAATAAAAATGCATAAATAACCTATATATATGTCCAATACTAATATTTCTACATATATTGTCCATTAAATTATAGTGGTGGAATATTAATTGTCTGTATAAGTAGCACAAGAAGTGTGGGAATCGAAATTCACACAATCGATTTCGTAAAGTAAATTGGGGGATTCCGAGATTTCTTAGAATAACTCGAGAAAATAGATCGTAAAAAATTGTTATTGACTTGTTGTCGAATAGACTTTTCGTACAATGTTTGTAAGCCAAAGTGCAAGACTAAAGCTTAAGCTATAAAGTACGAGAAGTAGGGATGGTTTTAAAATGATTACAAAGATGTATATTTATACTAAGTAGTTTAGGGTCTCGAGAGCTCGTCTTAGCGATAGGGACATTGAGAAGTCCTTCCAGCCGCCGACCTTGACCTAGGGCGGCACCGCCCACGAGCTTGTCTCCTCCAATCTGGCCCGATTACGTATTTCGGCCCAGCTTGTCTTTATGCCTTCGGTTTAATCGTAGCTTGATGTCTTGATTTCAGTTTTATACTTAGATACCTCGATGTTTTCATATATCTCGAACAACACAAAGGTTTCCGTAAAACGACATGAAGTTTTACGGAAACGGCACGATGTTTCGGAAGGAACCTGCGAACACAAAAAGACTTTAGTTTTTATTTTTGATTTTTCCGCTCGAAGTGTGTGTAACCCTTCTCGGAAAATACGAAGTCGAATTCTAAAGATCGGAAAAAGTCAGCTCGGGAATGTTGATCAATTGTTTCTGAAGGTATGATAAGGCTAAGCCAAGATCAACATTCCAGCTCGGCCAAAGTCTTGGCTCTGAGAATACGCAAAGATTCGAACAGTACAAGACTCATATAAAACTCAGTTCGGTCGATTTCGGGATGACAGTGCCAAGCCGAATGGCATGGATTCAGCTTGGTATGTTTTTGAGCAAAGTGTGCCGAGCTGAAATGCCATGAATTCAGCTCGGCATGTTCTTGAAAGGGAGGTGCCGAGCTGAATGTCACGGTTCAGCTTGGAACGCTTTGGCCTCGAAGGTGCCGAGCTGATCGTGAATTCAGCTCCGCACGTCTCTGTCTCGTACTGCGGAGCTGAAGGTCATGAATGCAGCTCGGCATGCTCTGCCAAATGCTGCCGAGCTGAATGCCATTATTCCAGCTCGGCACAGTGTTGGACATTTCAACCAGGCACGTTTTTTTTACGTTAAAAGTCGTTTTTCTCGTATAAGTTGATTCGTACAGTTTACGTATATTTTCAGCTCGACAATGCACGATCCGGCTCGGTATTGCCTAGTTGGGTTCAGGTCGGCACGTAGGAAGAGTCTAACTCGGCACCCTGGAAGGGTCCAGGTCGGCACCTTCCGGAAGACCCCAGGTCGGCACCTTTCAGGAGGATTCCAGGTCGGCACCTTTTTTAGCTTAGCTAGTTTCCGAAAAGATCAGCTTGGCCATATTCCGTAAAGATCAACTTGGTCGCGCTGGTTTTTTTCCGCGAACTTATTGTTTATACGAATACGAGAGTTGACTTTGAACTCTGTATTTTCCGATTTTTAGACTCTCTTCGATGTTTAGGCATTTTTAGCCGTTAATCTCGATAGTGCAAGTTTTGACCCCAAAAGTTAGCCTTCCAGCTTGTTATTCTCGGTCTAGATAACAACGAGGTTAAAGTTATGTGAATACGAGGTTAAGGGCTAGAATGTGGTCAAGTTGATAACCCGACTTTTGATCGGCAACTTTATAACTTTTATCGGGACGAAGACTGTTTAAAAAAATAATTTTCCGAGTGAGTCGTGACGAAGACTTCTTCGGAAAGTGTTTTTCCGTAAGTCTTGACCCTCTATACTCTCTCTTTTTTTTGTTCCTGCCGAGCTCAACGTTTGGTTGGGCAGAAGTTTCTGTACCGAGCTGGACATGTAGCTTGGCAGAGAGTTTTGTGCCGAGCTGAACGTTCAGATCGGCGAGCAACGTGGTGCCGTGCTAAACGTGCTGCTTGGCGAGGAGTCTTGTGCCATTCAGCTCGGCAAGTGTCGTGGTGCCAAGCTGAATGGGCAGTTTGGCAGGTGGTGTGCTGCCGAGCTGGACGTGCAGCTTTGGCAATGAGTCTCGTCTTGAGCTGAATGTTCAGCTTGACGAATGGTGTTGTGCCGAGCTGGACGTGCAGCTTAGGCAATGAGTCTCGTGCCGAGCTGAATCTTTAGCTTGACAAATGGTGTTGTACTGAGCTGAACGTGCATCACGACAAAGAGTTTCGTTTCTGCGTTCGGGGGAGCTTCGGAAATTGTTTATCCATTCGGAGATTGAGTTTAAGAAAGCAAGATTGGTCGAGAAGATTTTGTGGAGAACCGATGTGATTGATGGGACTGATGGGATGTTACTCCGTCGGTTCCCGTTCTTCTTCTTATAAAAGAAGACTCAACCATCCTCTCATTTTTACAAGTTCTTTCAACCTCTTAAGGTAGATCTTCCTTCTCTCTTCTTTCTCTCTCTAGAATTATTGTTTTTGTTCCTTTGAGAAAATTAAGAAGGAATGTATGCGGAACCACCGAACAGGTTTGCCTGCGGTGAGTATCCGAAGGATGACGACATGAACGTTCCAGCCATGTGAAAACTGAAACGGTCTGTTATGATGATGGATCACTTGATGGTGTCGAGGGCTCTTTTCAATCTTCTGCCGCGACCGAGGTGCTCGAGCAGGTCGTTGTGCCTTCCCCCGTTATGGAAAAAGCGTTCTTAAATGAAGAGTTTGGGAATGTCACCGCGGAAGAAGCGCGTGAATTATGGGGATGTTCCTTCGGGTGGTTTTCATCTCCGAAGAAGACGAGGAAGAAGAGGAAGGACCACGTGCCATGAACTTCTCTATCCACCGAGGAATCCCTGCAAGAGCTGAAAATATCTTGTCAAGTTCCTGATGAGTTAGAGTTTATCGTTCCGGACAATGACGTACGAGTCGAGCATCCTCCTTCAGGTTACTTCTCAATGTACAATGCTTCGTCAAGGAATGTCTCCTCTGGCTTCTGATACATGTGCTTATCCTTCAATTCGTTATGAAGCACAACCTGGCTCTTTCCCAAATCTCGACCCAGGGACTGCGACACTTGGTCAGGGTGATCGTGAGAAGCATGGAATGTGGTATCAGAATCGGAATCTGGCACTTGATGGAAATGTTTGGGTTTAGGAGGTCCCCGGGTGATATATCCTACTACATTTGTCCGAGAAAGCCTTGGGGTTTGATCATAAAAAAAATTCCCAGCAAAGATAATATATGGAAGGAATATTTCTTCTAAGTCCGTATTGACGAGAGTCCGATCGGTCCACATATGGGAATCGAGACACAGACCGAGTGGTCGCTCGTAGGTAGTTTGTTTTCGCGGTTCCGCGGGTTTTTAAATTTTGTGATTTTCCCTTGTTGCGCCCGTCTGACGATTCAATTTTTGTGCAGCTCGTCATCTCCTTCCAAAGTTTCCGCTAGACATTGTTGAACTCACTCAGCTGCTTCGGTCGGAGAAGACTCATTGGAAGCGATACTTTTCGTTACAAAGGGTCCAGCAATCTTGACCTTTGTCTCACGGGAAACCCTTCGTTGAAAAGAATCCAAAGTTCAGGATGAATTAGAACCAAGTTCATGAACCTTTCGATCCTTCAGAAGACGAATTCGAGGTGGACGACATTCCCCTAGTGCCTAGCTGAGTTCAGGTTGGCACATAGGAGAAGGAGTCCATGTCGGCACCCTGGAAGGATTCCTGGTCGGCATCTTCCGGAAGACTCCATGTCGGCACCTTTCGGGAGGATTCCAGGTCGGCACCTTTTTTAGCTTAGCTAGTTTCCGCAAAGATCCGCTTGACCTGTTTCCGCAAAGATCAACTTGGCCGCGCTGGTTTTTTCCGCGAACTTATTGTTCATACGAATACGGGAGTTGACTTGGAACTCCGTATTTTCCGATCTTTAGACTCTCTTCGATGTTTAGGTATTTCTAGCTGTTAATCTCGAGAGTGAGGATTTTGACCCCAAAAATAAAATTTACTATATTTATCCCAGGAGTAAGTATTGTCAAAATCGTCAAAAATCAAGTGTAAATCCTACTATATATGCTAACCTATTTAAATGGAAGCAGTTTTACTTAAAGTGCTCAACAGTTAAAGTTGTTTATATCTTTGAAAATTGGGTGAAATATAGTAACAGATCAGGTTACAATTTATAATGACCTATTCTATCCTCTTATAAAAACTCGACTATCCTATTTAACATGTATTAACCTAAATATGAAAAATTCTACCAAATTGCCACTATCATTCTTCGCAATTTTGGAACATGCATGGCATACCGATTACATACAGGAGATAGAGATCTTTACCAAAATAAGTTATTCGAAATGGTACAGTATTTAAGAACTTTATTTGGGAAGTTATTTTAAAAAATGAATCGAGCAAAATATTGGGAGAAGTTCTGAATTAATCTAAATGAAGATGTCAGGAGGACATAACAACATAGAAATAATTGTACAGATTGGGGTAAGTATCTAGAAGAAGATAAAAAAATTTCATGACCTTATCAGATTTGGCGCAACATGAATTATTTTTCTGGAAAAATAATCACTTAGCAGATTCTATGAAATTAATAAATGTCAACACTCATAAAGGAAACAAAGATCTGTATACCAAAAATAGTAAACGTTACAATCATCTACCCCACAACCTTTTATCGGACGGAAGATAGAAGAAGTAAAAAGTATAATCGGAAGCCTTTTTAGTGATATAAAATCTAGAAAATCTTTACCTTTTGGTTGGAATGAAGAGAAAGAGTAACCGAGCTAAGGTTTCTTATAGAAGGATAATGGGGACTGGAGGTGGACTCGGAATTGGTGGTTGATTTATTGAGGACATGGATTAGGAAGACTCATCCGCTGTCATTCCTAGTACGTATGTGATATGGCTTCCTTACAAAGGACTGGAAAGTCCAAATTTCTCATGTATATAGAAAAGCTAATCATCTTGCAGATGAGTTAGCTAATCATGTTTTTTTCAGCCTTTAGGTGTCTCTTTATTCCATACTTGTCCGAGCTTTGCTATTTCGCGTTTTGACGATGATACTAGAGGGGTTGCGCACCCTCGGTTGCTATTGATGTAATTCTTTTGATTCTTTTTAATAATTAAGGGTGACTATGTCCACGATTCCTACAAAAAAAAAAAGAAGGATAACGGGGAAGAAAGTTACATATATATGTAAATTTTTCGTGATGGTTATTGGCGACAGCAAAATCTTTTCCATTAATGACGCCGCCGGCAACACAGAAAAGTGGTTCAGTTTTAACTAGGTATTATTGATTTTAATTTGATTGATGGTAATGTCATTATAGGTACATAGGAGGCAAAGTAGGATGTGATATTTTGCATAAGTCAGCTTGGATGTTAACATCGTCAATTAACACTTCAACAATATGCGATCTACAGTATATATGCAAGTTTCACAAAATCGGTAAAATAATGTATATCGGCTTAATTGACTCTAATATAAAATATGATACTTTTTATTTTGAAACAATTGCGGAATTGGGCATGAAAAATGCAAAAATTTGCAATTTCTTCGTGCTTACTATTTACTAAAATTGAATATCATTTCAATCCCTATCACGACGCTTCCCCGAACATGGTAACCGATATATATTATAGGCTACTTATAGGGCATCATAATCTACATTGAAACTGTTCAGTAGGCATTATTGCTTCGGAGAATTTACTGTGTAAAATAATTTCTTTTTCTTAATTATCTAGTCCGAAATGCTTAGATTAATCTGCGCACTGTCTTTTCATTTCTCTACTGTTTATGTTTAAAAAACTTCTCACCTCTCTTGCCGGGGTAAACTTCGAACTGAAAAAAAGTTCACACTTTTATAAAAGGAAATGGAGTACTGAAAGAACAGTCTAGAATTGGCAGATTCCAGTTATTAGGGAAGAAAAAAACGTTTAAGTATTTTAGTAATCTTTTCCTTTATCGGTTCATAAATCTTGACTATTTCGTTTAACCTATTTCAGACGGCGAATAAAGTTGGATTTCTCGACTTATAAACATCTAAAAAGGTACTTAATACATCGAGACTTTGGTTTTGTGGCTATGTTTGTTGTTGATTTGTGTATCTAATAAAACAATATCCCCACTGATGCAGATGGGGATATCTACTGTTGTGGATAATAAGAATGGAAACAGTGAACAAACCCTAGTGGCCGACCTACCTTTGAGAAAGTTTTCGGTAGGTCATAAACTCGTTGGGATTCGGGTAACAGCTTACTACACTTACAATTCTATAAAGGACACATAGAATGTTCTGGATGCAGACGAAGTACAGTTTTTACGCGGGTCACCATTCGGGAAGGTCATAACAACCTCAGATAAACCTACATTTTCTGGAAGATTCACACGATTTTTAGTCTCTAGGCAACTGAAATTGAAGAAGAAGCATGAGGCGTGATTTGTTTTCGCTTCTTACCCGGTTCGTTTTTTCATCCGAGAGTTTGCAATTGTAACAGGTTTACCTTGTGGCAACTTTCCAAAGCAATCGAAGAAGAGGACTAGGAAGAATTTGACAGAAACCCCGTATTGGCCTTCTCTATTTTGTGAGCTAGAAAACGTGTCTGTTAAAGAAAAGTCCTCAAAATGCTCAGAGAGAGAGCGGTTAAGGATTATCAGAATTAGGTATGCATGTTTAGCTTTGATTGCGTCAGTATTACTACCTACTACACATCAGCCCAAGATATCTAGAGAACATGCATAACGTATTAAGGAAATCAATGAGTTCTTCAACTTTTTGTGGGGTCGACTAGGTATCAATCTACTAATGTCGATTTGAAAAAAAGAGATGAAGTTTCGTTGTCACAGCAGACTTTGTTATTAAGTGGTTTCGTTTATGCATTGCAGTTTGTCCTCGTGGAAGCAGTACTTGAACTAACAGTTGTGGTTGAAGACCATTGTTCTTATGAGTCAGAGGCGCAAAGCGAATTTGAGAATGCTAATGCTGATGACAAGAACGATGTTCTTAATGAAAAAGTGACATTCACACTCAGTCTAGGTCATGTAAGACAAGTTGACACTGAAGGTAAGGTACATATTCACAAATTCTCTTATATTTCTGAAAAGCGTACTTGAATAATTTATTTGTATACAGTCTGGATTAGTTTATAACAGTCCTCACTAATACACTATTAGTTTATCCCATTTTCAAATAAAAACGTTTCGAAGTGTCTTGTTAAATCGATCATTGGTGTTCCTGAAGACACTACATTTGCCGAGAATGATTTCATATGGTCAGACGATGAATAGAATGAGAAAGTCGATAACCTTTAGAAGCTCGTTGATAATAAATTCAAGCTCTCGAAATCGATGTTTAAAGGAGGTGAAACAAGGAGAGATGTAATGAAAATGCGTCTTGTGGCGGAGAAATGGGCACGAGATTAAAAAAAAAGGAAAAGCAAGGTTAGAGAGGGTGAACTTCCGGGTTCATGTGAAGATGGGGAGGAGTTGGCAATGTTAGTTGTGGCGGAGTTGAAAGATGATTTAAGAAAATGAAATCAACGGTCAAGAAATCAATTACTTTTATTGGGGAACTGAGGAAAGATTTTGTGGACCTTAAAAGTTCAGTTATTTTGGAAATAAGGGATTACATGGCGAAGATTAAAGAAGAACTACTTCAGACCATTAAGAATGGTACTTTAGGTTTGAAGATTTTTAATTCGGATCATGCACCACTGAGGAAAGGGGATAAAACTGGTTGTGAATCGGCTGGAGAGCAAAGCTCTCACCAAGAAACTAACGCCGGTCTAATTGACGAGCTTCTTCGAGACAACAACCAGGATGTAGGAAACTTTGATCAAAACAGCAAGATACCGTACTTTTTTTTTTTGTAACGCTGATACAAATTATGAGAAGTACTACAAGGACAATTCTATAACAGACAACGCTACCTGCTCCACTATGATCCACGACCACGATGAGACGGCTCCGGTTGCACCACGCTGAAGACCTCCTTGTAAACTTGCCTCCATTAATCTGTAGAAATTGCTTCTTCGGGGATTTGAACCCAAGACCTCCTGGTGTATAAGCATTAATAAACCATTGGTCAAACCACTGGACCAATGGGACTTCCACAATACCGTACCTAATTATAACACTATTTTTTATTAAAAGATAGAATTATCTCAAGTGTTTTTATAGTTGGATAGTTAATAATTTAATTAACCACAACCCCAAATTTCTTAATAAATTATAGGGTGTGGAGCAAGATGATGGTGAAGTTGGTGCTACGAATGAGCAGTGTTCTGTGGGAGAATGTGTTAACTGAGGTCCTACTGTGATGGTACCGTAATATTTATTTATTATACATACATTTATCTTAAAATTAGTGTTTGACCTAATTATATAAATAATATGGTCCATCAAATTTAGAATTTCATTGTAGTAAATCCACAGGCGCATTTTAAAATACGACATTATATTTCACTTCCTTACTAATACAAATATTTATGTGTTACTTGTGAATAGAACTACTAAGAAACCAATTAACCACACTACGAATTTTAAAATACGTTTTAGAGTGGGAGGGAGGATGACTGTGAAGTGGGTGTGAATAATCCAAAGATTTTATACGACGAAGGTGTTAACAAAAGACTTTCTGTGAGGATAACTCCCTAATTACTGTTTCTAAATAGTATTTTCTTCAAGTTTGTGTACCATGTTATTCTATTTTTTTTATGTCTATAGAATTTAAAATTTACTTATACAACAGGAAGGGAAGAACTCCCAATGCCCATCTTAGTCAGTTGGTTTGTCATTAAATGAAAAAGAAAAATGGCTGCACACTCCACTCCCTACATTTTCATTTGGACTTATACAAGAATGGAAGAATGATAACGTTGGAAACGACATGCTGTCTGAAAAAGAAGAATGATAATGCGTTGTAAACGATAAAATACTGTTCAGGACATGGTTGTAGTTACGGGATTAGATGAGAACGATACTAATGTGGGTGGTAGTGAGACTGATGATGGTCTGTACCGGGAACTCGAGAATGGTGTTTTCGGCAAAGTTTTGCAAACCTCAAGAGAAACTGAAATCCGGGTAGTAAGTGCTTCTTAACCCAATTTTCAATATTTTCCGATTCAAATATTTATTCTTCATAGCTTTAATTGTATTTAGCAATAACTATACTTGTTCATGAATTAACTTTTTTATTTTAAATGATAAAGCAATTTAAAGGTTGCTGGTAAACTTGCGCAAATTTGGGAGGGAATACCCATATGACATCAAAGGTAATTTTTATGAATTGACTGTCAAATAAGTTATAAATAATATAAGCATACGTTTACAGATACTAGCTGATTTTTTTTATTGAATATTGAATACAAATGGTCGACGTCCTGATGTTTCAAATTTAGCAGCAGTTTATTACACAGTCCCCACCATTACAGTTGAAAACACACAATATTTTTGGATACTAAATATGTTGCATGATAAGCAGAAACATCACACGTTTCTATAAGACTTCCCGGCGAGAGAGTTTCAAGTTTCCAAGGCAAATTGTAGATTACTTTGACTGTGGTGATGCTATTCCTCCGTGAAGAGAGACGTTGAACGCATCTGTGGTAGGTGTGTGGTATGTAAACAGGCTAAGTCAAAAGTCCAGACTCACGGTTTGTACATTCTGTTACCTATTCCTATGCATCCATGGACTGATATATCAATGGATTTTGTACTAGGTATGCCTAGGACTAGAACAGGAAAGGACTAATTGTGGCATGTAATAAGACTGATGAAGCATCTCACATTGCTAATTTTTCATTAAAGAGATAGTGAGATTGCATGGAATGCCTAAGACCATAGTGTCGGATAGAGTTACCAAATTCCTTAGTTATTTTTGGAGGACTTTGTGGGCTAAGTTAGGAAACAAGCTGCTCTTTTCTACTACATATCACCCACAAACAGATGGCCGAACCGAAGGGGTCGATATGACATTAGGAACCTTACTGCGAGCCTTAGTTAAGAAGAACCTTAAGTCTTGGGAAGATTGTCTACCTCATATACAGTTTGCAAATAATCATGTTGTTCATTATGCATCAAAGTTCTCATTGTTCCAAATCGTTTACGGATTTAATCCCATTTCTCTTTTGGATCTAATATCTTTACCATTGAGTGAAAGAGCAAGTCTTGATGGTCAGAAGAAAGCTGAGTTAATCCGGAATATCAGTGAACAAGTGTGGAAGAACATTGAGGAGAAGTCCAAGCAGTATGAGAAGCAAGCCAACAAAGGCCGAAAGTGCATGGTCTTTGAGGAGGGAGATGAAGTATGGGTTCACTTGAGAAAATAACGATTTCCAAATGAAATAAAATTGAAGCTAATGCCGAGGATAGATGGACCATTCAGGATTACCAAAAGAATCAGCGACAATCCTTATCAACTAGACCTTCAAGGTAAGTACAATATCAGTTCCTCGTTTAATGTTTCTGACCTAGTTCCTTATGTTGCAGATGATATCAATTTGAGGTCAAATACTTCTAAAGAAGGAAGGGATGACATGATCATGGATAACAACATGAACAAGGAGCTTGACGATGACCTGGATAAGGAGCTTGGACCAGATCTACAAGTGTTAGCATTACCACCAGGACCCTTGATTTGATCCAGAGCTAAACATTGGAGGAGTTCTAAGACGCTTGAGAAAGGATGAGGAAGACACGATTAGTTCCACTTTGATCATGATACAAGCTCAAGTGCATCAATGAATTGATTAAGTGTTGTACCAAGTGCTCTTTTTCCCTTCCTTTGGTTTTGTCTCATTGGGTTTTCCAAAGAATGTTTATAATGAGGCTTGTGCAACACTTCCCATATCCATTCATTGAACAACTACGAATTAAGGAAGCAAGTGTTCTGATTTAGGAGGCCTTTCCGAAATTCAAGCTTGAGCAAGCTTTTGGTCAGATTAAGAAAGGGCTGGCTAAATCTGATACTTGAAGAAATACTTAAGTTACCCGAGTGTGCCTATTTGTTTTTCAATTTTGAATTCAAACTTAGTCTTTCAGAGTTATAGTGGTCTAGTCTCGGAGCTTGTTCCTTGACTAGTCCAATTCCCAATAGCTTCTCCTCTCTTCTCTCCTTTATATTCTCTCTTCTTCTCTTTGTCGAAACCATTCAAACTTTTTATCAAAAATCTCTTGTTTATGATTGTTTCACTCTTGTTGGTGTGTCATATCCAGCAAACCCCTTAGTATCTATTTGGTGTGTCATATCCAAGTCGATCATAAGGCTGGTTTCAAATACTATTCCACAAGTGTTTGATTTAAACCTATCGATCATCATCATTCATCCATCATCACGGCTTCTCGGCCAAATCAGTTCGATCAAATACTCAACTCTACAGTCCGATTCAAGGAAGATCGTATCAACCGCTGTTGCCAAGCTATCCATGAAATTTTAGCATTATCCTTCCCCCACCAGAAAGCAAATAATATATCATTAATCACATCACATGTTGTTTTCGAAATGAGATAACAATTCATCGCATATATCGGCTTAGATACTGCATCTGTTTTTATCATCACCTCTTTTTCGCTAGAAACAATAATTGTTTATATCAGCCATTTAATGTGTTCTTAATAAGATCCACGAGTAAACCAAATAGTTGTCTCTTATTAAGACCAAATTGTTCCAGCAAACCCAAAACTGTTAGTAAAAAGCAGCTGTGTAGTCATCCTTTTTCGTGGATTTATATGATGCAACTTAAAAAACAACCTCTTTAATTTCTTCACTTGTAATTTCTTTGGTTAAAGCCGCATTCATATTCGAGAAAATGGGCATTTAATTTTCCAAGTATTTTCATTCTGCAGATTAATTCCCGAACTATCGTATGCATAAATTAATTACTCAAGTTTATGTTGATTTTGAAAAATTATATTCAAAAAGTCAACGTTAACCAAGAAACAGAGGAGTTAGCGTTGACTTTTTCAGTGTAATTTTGCAAAAGTAAAATCAAAGAATTATTTTTTTTCAATTTAGGAATTAATCTGCTGATTGCAAATATCTGAGAAATTAAATAACTAGTTTCAAAATATAATATGTTTTTGAATGGGCTTCGACAATAACTAATCTATAAATTTCTTGTTCATAAGGCAATTTGAAATTAAAAATATTTGAAATTGGTATTTTGTTCAAAAAATGTTGAAAATGTTTATTTTGAAAGAATTTGTTAATGAAATAAGAAACAATTAGATGAATGGCCATCAAAGTATGCAAAATTAGCTGCTCGGGCATTTACACTGTTCAATTTTTTTTAAATACAATCATACCCCTATTTTAGCTCACTTTGCTTGCGATAGTGTATACAAGATATATAGCCTACGAATAGGGGATACTCATTACATATACACCTGCTATCTGTCTCATCACTACAAGTAATAATAGAATGATAGAAAATTAAATTTATTTTCGCAAGATCATTGATGAAATTGTGTTTCCACCCCAAGCCCATTTCAAAGGCAGTGGGAAAAAAAATCCCTGAATATGCTAGAGCACAAACAAATTCATGACGGCCGTTGTGGTAGGTCCTCCCAAATGAGTTGTTTTGATAATTGGACCTAGCAATATTTAAATCAGGAAAGTTACGCAAGAACTTGGAAGAGTAATCTAAATATTTGATGGTATACATTGCCCTTATATAAACAGTATCTTACCAAATATTTCGCCTAGAGGATCAGCTGCTTGGCTTGTGTCATGTGCTTCTGGTGAAGTTTTCTCTGGAATATGGTCTCCAGTTGCGGATACTGCTGTGTCTTTTGTAGGAGAAAGTTGGTCGTCATTTCCATCTGAGGAACCAACTGACGAAGCATATGAAAGGTTTTTGTTTTCATTTACAGCCACATCATTCACATGGAATTGAACTGTTGTTGAGTAGTACAATAATTGTCATTTCCTCACAACCACCTTCACCGTAATCAACGATACCTTCCCAAAAATCCATAACATCGTCAACTCCACCATAACTCATACCGTGATGCTCCGCTACGGCAGATGAAACCTAAGGGTGGAGGAAGTGTTATGGATGGTTAGAGTGGATGGATTTCTGTCACTGGTAAATCTGGAAACAATGCACCAACTAATTAACACTTCTAAGCAGAAAATGGATCATGTTATACGGATATTAATTGACTTAGCAAGTAGTTTAGAATTGTTCATAGCTCTCTCGAACTTAGCCTTGAGTTAGAAACGGCCCACGCACAATATTATCGCCTGCAGGAGCGTCACACGCAAGACGGATGCAATTTCCATGGTAGAGGGTACGTCAGGGTCCGCAGGCAAACCTAATAGAAAGAAAATATGGGCGGTTAACAACTTAACTGGGGTTTCAGAAATTTGTAATACATTTTAACCCCTCAATTTGCTTTCACTAACTCAGATTTGGAGTTCTGTTTTGAATTATATATTCGACCGGAGTTTCCACAGTAACCATCCTAATAACCTGCTCATTTTCAGTCACCCTAGTTGTTTGACTGTCCATCAGAGTTGAACTTCCTACCGAAATATAGGTTGTAATGTTAATAATTTAAGTATAGTTGTTTGTATGACTATATGACTCAATAAGATATTGAGAAGGTATCCTGCAACTGAAATAACGGAGAGACAGGTAAATTTTATGTCTCTCTATTACCTTGATCATCTTTCTTCTCACCTCCATCAGTTTCTTTTCCATTACGCGAAATTTTGTCTTCCACTGCAACAACACCGTTAACGGGCTCTCCTTATGGGTTGAGGGAAGCCAACTGTTCTCCGTTGCCTCTAGTCATCTCCAAGTGAACACGGTGCATAACCAAAATTTTTGTTATCCGTGAAGATTTCCTCCAGAACTCTCTGACTTGTCGTGAATGATCTGCCTGCTATGAGTGCTGCAATTGTGGATGAAAGCGTTACGTTAATTAGAAGGCATTTAATTTTTACTGCTAATGCAAACATTTTGTGACGTTAACGCGTACCGCTGAATGCTGCTTTCTGGGCAGATGTTTGATCGGGACCAACATTGTATGAAGTACTGCCAACCGAGAAATTAGCCCGAAGTTGGAACTGATACCTCGCCACAGCCTCAGCGCCAATAATGACACAGACAACTAACTGAGGATACCACATATGGGCTGTTAAGAAGGTGTGGACATCAGATGTGTTACAAATAGTAAACGGTGGCATTTTCTTTCCCTCAGGTAGGATCATTCAGTCTGCATACTGGTACGTTAGCAAAACAACCATTTTTTCATGCACTTCGAACCGAACCCTTATATTCCATAAGAACTGCTCGTAGCTTTCATTCTCGTTGACGAAAATTCCAAAGCCCAAGTTTGCTTGGTCCCTGATAAACTCCCAATCATCATTCTGGTACTTAACCCAGTCCCCTTTGTAAACACGGACTAATCACCTCATCTGCAAGAAAGCGTAGCATATATTACTAAGGTAAGAGGAAGTCGTTGAATAACATTTAAACCATAGTCATAATATAAGCAGAAGATTTGATAACAGACAGCAAGTAGACCCAAATAAGCTAAGTAACACTACAGTAAATAGGTCACTCAAAATTTTCTCTGTAGATCAATTAACCGTTCACCAATGTTACAGAAAATTAAGTGTAACAGCACTGGAAAAATGTTAGCGCTTTAAATAGAGTGGAGCTTTTTGGAGATGTTGTACAAGAAGGACAGGACAGAAACAAATGTACATGGTCGGCGGTCATATGTGGGTTGAAGTGTAACTATAGTCCCACTGTCTCGTCAACAAGAGATGGTAAAATGGTAGGGTTCCAAGTACATAAAAAGAAGATTGGAAATTTGTGATTCACATTTTGGGAGTTAGGATTTCGTAATTATTAGGCGATGTAGTAACACAGTAAAGTGAAAAATAAATCTTGAGTTCGTATTTACGGTTTATCTACTATCAATTGAAGTAATTTATTTGTTGGGGTCCTCTGCCTCCGAGAAATCCGGTCTCGTAGCAGGTTAAGAAACGAGAACTATGGCCAAGCTGCTTTTAAAACGCATCATGAGGTTGAAAAAATTTTGATTCTTCCAAAAATAAAAATAGAAAAGAGAATCTGAAGAAAACCTCACATACCTTTTATTTCCGTGAGCGATATCTAGAAAAATGACATAACTTTGCTTGATTTGGTAAAGTAAAAGGTAAAACTTTTAAATTGTGGTGAATAAAAATAAAGCGAAGTTAACAAGATTTATAGACGATTTAGTAGAGAACAAGTTACTCACTCCGTTATATTGAAATTACAATCATTATTATCGACAACACAATCTTTTATCAGGCACCACTTGAAAGACAAATTTGTGGTCTAAAATTAAGTTACATTTTTTATTTGCAAATTAGCCTTAGGTGACATCACTTAGCTACACGGTATGAGCCAAATAGGGTGCAATTATCGGAATACTATCACTGATAAGGACAAAACCGATATTAACCGGCATAAAAGTGCTCCCCGGATATGGTAGATGGCCATTTCACAAATATACTTTTACTACATGGTTTTCTTGCCAATTCACTCATGAAGTAAACCTGTAAACCACTTTTTTATTCGTAGAAAGTTAGAAATAGAATGTTGAAGTACTTGGTTCTTTTCCTCGATGCTCTAGAATATTTCTAGGCTAAATGGGCCGCGAGTAAAAGCCCACTAATACATTGGTCATTGGGTATCAGAAAGGGTATTCAAAGTGCGAGTCTACACTTGCTGCACAATTTCTCTCTCTCCCAAGAACCAAAAAATAGTC
>OVBB01000266.1:0-29892 GCA_900406415.1 Isatis lusitanica
CTAGGAAATTATCTCCAGAGAGACTTAGGACCGGGTAATCTGAGGTGTCCTCAGACATCTGAAAATATCCAACAATTTTCAGTTAGGACTTTAAATATGATCTGGACCTTAGGAATATGGCCGGTCATGCATCAGATTTTCACTTAGGACTTTTTAATAAAAACCCGGACCTTAGGAATATGGCCGGTATTGTTTATCCGNGATTTACAATCAATCAAACAAATTAATTAAGGTGGCCAATTTTAATTAATGGTTTATACACTTGGTATTTTCTATTTTTAATTAAATCCTTACTTAAAAGTTAATCCTAAACCATTAGGAAAAGGAAAAACTAATAAAAGGATAATTACTTAAAGGAAAAAATGATATTTCCTTAAAGGAAAATGATATTTCTAAAACTTTCTTTTTTACTAAAAGGAAGGGATTAGAGATTTCCTATTTGGATTAGGATTAGTGGCTTTATGGTTTAGGCACAAACTAATTTTCTCTTCTTTTCTTTTCATGGTCGATTTTTTTTTTTCTTTTCTTAGGGTTTTTCAATTCATTCAAGATTCAAACAAGATGATCTAACAACCTAACTCACAAGATGCATGCAACCGATTTTAGGTGATAATGTTCAAGTTTATGCAAATCGATTTTAACAATTTTCAAGCTATGGCCGGTTTTAAGAGATGATGAAACAAGCTATATGGTTTGGTTTTTATCATGCAAACAAGTTCATCAAGACAATCTCAAACAAGTTTGATCAAGCAATCGATTTTTAGGGTTTCATATAGCTTAGATCCAATTCGATTTTTCTTTGTTTTTAGATTAGGGGTTACCTTGATCTCCTTAGGATGTTGAATGGACAGGAACCGGGAGCTAAAGACCTCGGTAAACACAAGCAGAAGTCGGATCTCCCTTGAAGAGCAAGGCGGCGGCCAGCGGCAGCAAGAGGCGGCGGACGGTGGCGGTAAAGAGGAGAAGACGGCGGCGTATGGAGCTAGGTCTCGTCGGCGGCTGCTCAGGGTCTCTAGGGCTATTCGTGCTGATAACGTGTTGTGAATAACTTGTATTCTATGTATTATTAATGAGAACCAAAGGTCTCTTTATATAGTGTTTACACAAGGACCAAATATGGAAATATACTATTAACCTATTCCATGTCTAATTAGGAAAAGATCTATTTATCCTAAGGACCTGTTATAGAAATAACCTCTACGTGGATCGGTCTGTATTGAGTCAATTAAACCAAACGGTTCATCAAAAAGTTGTATTATTCGCTGATGTTTATATATAAAAGGCACAATAATAATTTCTTGTTATACATACAAGACACCATATTTTGAAACGAGAATTGTATGCTTATTATCCAAGTCATGGACATGTCGTTCTACCTAGAAACATCACCTACGTTGCTGTTCATTGACGAGATAACATCTGAATCTGTCGCGTTTGAGTTACATGTGCAAGTGATGAGGTTGTGGAAAGTTTTGCAAGCAAACAAGGTTAATTCTATAGAGATGGTTCTCGTGGATAGAGCGGTACTGTTCTTCTTATTTTTCCCTTTAGCTATTGTGATATGTGGTTGATCGTCACCTCTCTCTGGTTGTTCGTGTTACAATTTATTTAACAGGGATCTAGAATTCATGCATCTATTGAACATGATCTGGTCGAGTTTTTTGAAGATGTTATATGTGAAGGAATGAGTTATGTTGTTGGAAATATTATGTTTCTGAGAAACAATGATGGGATGAGGAAATCACGTGCGTCGTTGAAGATAGTGTTCAACCTAATAACATTGGTCGTTCGTTGTGGCGGTTTTCCTGTTGTGCTGTTCAGTCAAAAATTCGAGATTTTCAGCGATATTATTTTGGGGACTCCAAGTGGTGAGTTGCTGGTCGGTAAGGTTCCTCTTTGTTCTCAGAATCGTTATTCTCTCTGTTGTCAGGATTTTGTTCCACCGAGTTTTTATGTACCTCGTGTTTGAGTGTCAGATGTTTTGGGCTAGGTTGTAGCAGTTGGTGCACTTAAGGAAGTTTTTCGTATGAGAGTAGCATACGATCAAGTAAAATTGGTTATTCGTGATGTTAAGTATGTATTTGAATTACAGGCGTAACGTAAACTGATCTGTATGAACTTATTATATTCTATTGTATTTGTCTGTATAGTGGGTTGAACTTGAGATGCATTATCTGGGGATGTTTGGAAAGAACGATTGTAGATTATATAGATAATCACGTTGCAACAGATAGTATATGTGTCGTTCATCTATTATGTGTCGGCACGCATAGAGGTATGTGATGTTGTTGTTGTTTTTGATGTTTTGGTGGCTCTATTATACGATATTACAGCAGGTGTATGCGGTGACTAGGTATTCGTTGCTTTTCGAACGTGTCGGGTGCGACGGATTTGCTTTTTGTTCTTTCTGGGGATCAGATTGAGGAATTTCGATCACTGTACACTATTAATTATTTCGTTTTTGGTTGGATATTTTATTGTTTTGTAACTGTATGTTTCTTGACTAGTACAATAATTCAAAGATATTTTATTTAAGATTCAAACTGTTATGTTCCACAACAATAATTCAAATATAAAGGACAATAATTATATAGTTCCTAGGACTCAGAACTAAGAAGATTGCGTTTTGCTAATGTATCGATTGCATTGCCCAGATAAGTGATGAACACTCTGCTTGAATCGGGGAGAGACACCCTTCTGCTGTACAATAAGCAGCCGATAAAAATTCACCGTTGTGGTTACGTATTATCCATCCCAATCTCGTAGTAGTCAAATCTGTCTGCTGTGCTGTATCAAAGTTATTCTTCACCCATTGATATGGGGGTCGAGTCTAATTAGAGGTGTGAGATGAAAGGCACATGTGTGATGTTGAGCTCTGGTGTGTTGTTCTCTTTTCGATCCATTTATGCATATCGAATAATGCTCTAGAAATAACTGTGTCTTCACCCAGATGACGGTTGTTGAAAATAATCGATAATCTACTCTTCCATAAATGCCAAAGAATCCAAATTAGGAAGGGAGTGTTCGTCATCGGATCTCTGTAGTCGAGAAGTCGCAGAAGGTTTTCTTGATATGAAAGTGTTGAATCATAGGTGGCAACATTGGAAAGACCCGCCAAATCCCACACTTGATAGGCGTAAGGGCATTGGGAAAACAGATGTTCACATGTTTCTAGAACTCCACAACCTCGAGGACAAGAAGGATCGACCTGGATTTTCCTTGCAAATAGGTTTGCTTTAACGGAAATGATATTTGTTCCGACTCTCCATAAGAAATGTTGTTGTAGGAACATGATTTCTACGATATGACAAAACTGAATATTTACTAAATATAATGATAAAAACATAATTAAAATTACAATACTTGATATCAATATTTGATGAACAAAATGGTTTGTTGGAGTCGAGACACTCTTTCCTTAATTTTAAATTGCATGTAGTGTGATGGTGTTTACGCAATCAGAATCTCAGGATAAAACCACACTTCGACTATTCCGCAATACTCAGAATAGAAGCTAACGAAACTAGCAATATGTTGTACTCTCAGACACAAAACTAAAAAGAAACATTCTATGTGATTTGCTTTGTGCTAAATTATGTTCTCATATATGAGATGATAATGATTTGCTTTTATAGCCAAAAACTCAACAGCCTTATTTTTCCATAAAGTAAAAAAAAAATTGTGTTAATGAGAATTCATTCTCTACTTAAAGTTATAATTATTTTTATATTACAAAGAATCATCTATGCACTTTAAGTTACAAAAAATTATCTTAAAAAAAAAGATATTTGTTGACTTGTTCAACAAATAAATTTGCAAATGACTTTTAATAAAAAGATTAATCTTTTAGACCGTAAGCCCATTGTCAAATCCTGAAGCCCGAAATTCAAGTTCGGTCCACATATCTCTTTTTCCACTTTGAACCTCCATTTCTCATTCACAACCACTCCGATTTTGACATGTGATTACAATATTTTTTATATTGCTCAACTTCCGATCATTCCGAAGAACGTCTTCGTCCGAAAACATAACGGCAAATGGCATAAAACCATTTTGTCAAAAACAAGTTCCAACAGTTATAACTTGGGGACAATCTTCATATTCCAAATTGTTTTACTCAATAGAGGATGAAGTGCCAGAGGAGGTAAGCTTGTTGCGGTAGAGGGTGAAGTTTGTAAAGCGAGGTGGTATCCCGATTTAACAGTATAGTATCCTGATGGTGTGAATGTCCAATATATAGTCTTGGGTTTGGTGTGGAGATAAAAATGTCTGTTTGATGATATGATGATCCCTCTGCTCTATAAGATCATATAGTGCTTCATCATTCCATATTCTCCTGATTGGATTTATGAGAGTATCTACTTTGAGTAAGGGATTTGTATATGGCAATAGATTCGGTGCTCGTGGAGGCTCCGTTTGTAGCCACTGGTCCGAGAGGGTTATAGATGCACCATTACCAATATTATGCACCAAATCTTGTAACAAGAGTTCGCGACCAAAGATAAGTAATTTCCAACCCAAAGAAAGTTGGTTACCTCGTTTTGCTTTGAGGAGATGACCATTCTTGAAATATCTTCCAAGAACACGAAAGAGGAGACTATCAGGACGTTGTAACAGTTTCCAAACATTATTTGCGAGTAATGCTTGATTGAAGGTGTGAAAATTTTTGAAACCCAATCTGCGTTGTAACTAAAATGACAAAAACGTTCATGCCCGATTAAATCGGTTAAATTATATACAGAAAACAGGTTTTAAATGGGCTCATGTAATAATAAAAGACCGTTTAAAGCCTATTTATTTGGGCTTGTTTTAACATTTTTCTGTGACACTTACACCTGCTCTCGCATGTTTATTACGTTTATTTGTTTCAGATCGTTTCACCTGCCCACCGAAGGTAAATTTAAACACCAGTGAGTTATTTCCGAGATAAGGAAATAAAATTAAAGATAAAAGTGAAAGTCAGTTCTCGCTTCCTTGCATCTACTACTACTACAAGTACTTTCCATGGAGCCTTGCACGAACTAAAAGAAACCCAGCGAATCTCTCTTCTCTATTATCTCTTTTTATGCGCTTCCTCTTCTCCACAAGCCTGATCAAGAACTCGCTCGCTCTTCTCCGATTCCCGCGCGCCGCCGCGCCGATCCGTTTACTCACGTTTGGCAGCAAGTCTTCGGTCTTCCGATCGGCGACTAATCCAATGGCGGTGGCCGCCTTCTCTTCGGCGATGGCGATTCCTCCTAGCCAATCGGAAGAAGCTCTGGCGGGGAGGCTGTGGATCAAGTTCAACAGAGAGTGCCTCTTCTCTATCTACAGCCCCTTCGCCGTCTCTTTGGCCGCCGGAAATCTCAAGATCGAGACGTTCCGTCAGTATATTGCACAGGATGTTCATTTCCTTAAGGCGTTTGCTCACGCGTGAGTTATCTCTTCTTCTCGGCTAATTTACTTGGTTTCTTTACATGGATTATGGAACAATGATGCGTTAGAGACGATTTGAATGTTATATATTAGCCACTGAAGTGAACATTAATATAGATTAGAAAATGTTAGAGATCGAATATTCTGAAATTAGGGTTTAAGGAATGGATCTGGATCATTTGTAGGGTTTTGGAATTATAAGCTGTGAGTTGTAAGAGAAGAAATCAGATTTGATTCATTTTTGAATCATGACCTCTCTTACCTTTAGGGTTTCTAAAGTTTTTGGCTCGTAGGAATGTGGTGCCAATTAGTAAAGATTTGAAATTTGATTTCTAAAGTTGTTGGTTTCATTTGTACGAATGTATGGCAAACTCTACGAAAAGAAAGTACATCAAGAACGAATGTTTTCTAATTCTGAATGATTCCTTGTTCCCTTGGAATTGTTTTTAAGATGTCTTAAGGCTGTGTATTAGAGAATCGCGTTCATAGTTTTGCTTGCTTTTTAAATAAAGTTTTTTTGTTTTCCTGCATTTTAGGTATGAATTGGCCGCAGAATGTGCTGATGATGATGATGATAAGTTGGCAATTTCTGACTTGAGAAAAAGCGTAATCGATGAGTTGAAAATGCACGACTCATTTGTACAGGTAGAGCTTATTTAACTCATATCAGCAGGAAGAGGAACATCACAATTCGCATGAGTCCGTAGGATGGAACTAAATTCATAAATCATGTTTGCTGCTAGGATAAATCTTCATATCTAACTTGTTGTTTGATCTCTCAAATTCTTTTACCACAATAGATGTATTGCAGCCAAACTGAAATGGATCAAATTTCTAACTTGTTGTTTCTAATAGTTGTTGGAGGATGGATCAATGTATCTTGGAGATAGAGGCTACATGTTTTAATAATCTAACCCATAAGTAAAATTGTGTGAATTAGTTATTTTAAGCCTATGGTTTTTAATCTTAAGCGCTATTAGTGAAAGAATCAGTATCGTGAGAAAGAGTCAATGTTGGATATCTATTGAAGCTATTGGTTTTACATGTGGCTTCCTCATTCTGGATACTGAATATGTAAAAATGGCGCCACTAAGCTTCCAAACTATGATATAGTTCTCAAGTTTTATGTCAGCTTTGTTATCTTGATTTCATTGACATAAAGTGGCTTTGAGAACATCAATACTAAATTGTCTGATTTAAGTGATAGTCTCAGTAGAATCCGTTTCTCATCCTTGCAGGATTGGGATGTAGACACTAACAAAGAAGTAAGTGTTAACTCAGCAACTTTGAGATACACTGAGTTCTTATTAGCTACAGCATCCGGAAAAGTAGAAGGACTCAAAGCTCCCGGCATGCTTGATACTCCATTTGAGAAAACGAAAGTGGCTGCATACACGCTTGGTGCTGTGACACCTTGCATGAAGTTGTATGCCTTTCTTGGCAAGGAGTTTGCAGCGCTTCTAGATCCGAGTGAAGTGAACCAGCCATACAAGAAATGGATCGACAATTATTCTAGTGATGCTTTCCAGGTATGTAATAGTTTCATGTCCCTGCGTAATTCTGTGCTGATGCATCTTCCCTAATGAATCGTCTGTTCACCTTATATCCAGGCATCAGCTAAGCAAACCGAAGATTTGCTGGAGAAGCTTAGTGTCTCTATGACCGGCGAAGAGCTAGACATCATCGAGAAGCTGTATCAACAGGCTATGAGACTTGAAGTAGAGTTCTTCCATGCACAACCGCTTGCTCAGCCTACCATAGTTCCGCTGCTGAAGAACCATTTGAAAGATGACGTGATGATATTTTCTGATTTTGACCTGACGTGCACAGTTGTTGATTCTTCTGCTATATTAGCTGAGATTGCAATCGTAACTGCTCCGAAGGATGATCAAGGACGATCTGCTCAGCAATCTCATCGGATGCTATCGGCTGACCTTAAGAACTCGTGGAGTCTACTTTCTAAACAATATACAGAGAATTATGAAGAGTGCGTAGAGAATATTCTTAATAAAGAAAAAGGTCAGACTCGTTTACTTTTAACATCTATACAAATCTGGGCCTTTGTGTTTGATTTTTCTTTTCATTTAGGAAGTTTCATCTTTGCGTTCCTTTGCAGCGGACAAGTTTGACTACCAGGGTTTATGTAAAGCACTAGAGCAGCTCTCAGAATTTGAGAAAAAGGCAAACGATCGAGTAATCGAGTCTGGTGTACTCAAGGGCCTGAATCTGGAAGACATCAAGCGAGCTGGGGAAAGGTTAATTTTTCAAGATGGGTGCATCAACGTGTTCCAGAAAATTTCAAAAGTCCACGTGCTTTCGTATTGTTGGTGTGGTGACCTCATTAGAGCAGCTTTTTCTACACGTATGTGCCAAAAATCCTTCAAATTTTCGATGATATTTTTTTGCAGACAATTTAAGTCCTCAGAAATTAAAGAAATGTCTCCTCTTTGCAGGGGGAGTAGATGCAGTGGAAGTACACGCGAATGAATTCACATTCGAGGAATCCATCTCAACAGGTGAAATCGAAAGAAAAGTGGAATCTCCGACCGACAAGGCTCAACGATTCAAAACCATCCTACAGAAGAGAAAAACCAACGATAACGAGAAGAGCATCCTTACCGTCTACATTGGAGATTCAGTAGGTGACTTGCTGTGTCTCCTCGAAGCAGACATAGGAATAGTGGTTGCCTCTAGCTCGAGCCTCAGGAGAGTGGGAAGCCATTTCGGGGTCTCGTTTGTGCCTTTGTTCTCTGGAGTTGTCCAAAAACAGAAACAACAACACACTCAAGAATCAGCAACGTGGAAGGGACTCTCTGGCACACTTTACACGGTCTCAAGCTGGTCCGAAATCCATTCTTTCGCTCTTGGATATGATGTATGATGAAATCTGTATATACTGTTGGGTGGCCAGTTTTATCAAGAGCCACATTATTTTCGGTCTTTTTCGCTTTTAAAGTGTGATGAACCTTTGGTAAGTCTCTTCTATGAGCTTCTGTGGCTTTTTGCGATCGGTCCCTTGGCTTTAACAATGTGATGCCGAGATGTCATTTGATGAAACAATATACAATAAAACATTTATACATATTCTTGAGGGGCGCAATAACATTTTATTTCAAGAAATTAGTTTAAAAAGACACTTTATATATTAGAGATTGTATGACGCATGAGCTGTTCTTGCAACTACAAGAAGAATCTCTCACCCAAAAACGGTGATTGAGATACTTGAGAGGCGACTCTTTGCTCTGGCCGCTTTCTCGGAGTCTTTTTCTCTGGGAATATCCCCTTTTTCACAACTGTTTTAATGGGAAAAGAGCGAAAACCAGTATGTAGTATATCTTCGATTTATTTATAAAGCCACGAAGTATATCTTCGATTTTATAAATAAAGTGTACACTTCGACATGCAAATAAATACCCAAATTTTTTTTTAAAAAAATCAATATTTAATAAATTTTTGTTTGAGTTTTTGGTGAAGTAATGCATTTTGTGTTAACGGCCCTTTGAGGATCAAATTCTAGTGTGATATCTATCTTCACACATCAATTTTTATAATCCGCACTAATCTATCTAACTTTCTTTACTTGACAAACCCAAAATGCTTGTAGACTAGAACTCTAAAAGTGTGCGATGTAAACTAGATGGTGCTCTAGGCAATGAGGATTGGCATGAGTGTTTTCCTCATTCTAATTATCAGTATTTACGTATGTGGGGCTCTGATCATAGGCCTGTTTTGGCCAATATTCTTGCACGCCTTGTTCGATGGAGACGCTCGTTCCGTTTGACAAGAGATGGCTTGAACGGGAAGGGTTTCTTAATGCCATCAAAGAAGGCTGGTGCTCGTCTGACCTTCCTCAGAATGTGAGTATTGTGGATCGTATATCCCATTGTCGCAGATCTCTAAGTTCTGGGAATAGGATCTATAAGATCAATTCCGAGAAATTAGTAAATGAGCTAAAAGATAAAGTGGATGCGTTATATGCTAACGACCAGGCCTCTACAGAAATCGCTCAGGCTACTAAAGCTTTGCATGATGCTCCAAGAGCCGAGGAAATCTTTTGGAGAAGAAGAGTCGAATCTTGTGGCTCCGTGAGGGAGATCGCAATTCGAAAATTTTCCATGCTTCCGCAATACAACGTCGGGCGAGAAACAGGATCACGGCTCTTCTCGATGGTCAGGCACGTCGAGTGAAAACAGAAGAAGGTATTGTGGCCATTGCTAATGATTACTTTCCTACTCTCTTTAAGTCGTCCGCTCCTATGGAGATTGATCGATCACTTGCGCACGTCAAGCACTCTATTACTCCAGCGAATAATGTCGACTTGATAAAAGAGGTTTCCGAAGTGGAGATCAAGATTGCCTTGTTCGAAATGCACCAAGAAAAGGCTCATGGGCCGGATGGTATGACTGCGCTTTTCTATCAAAATTGCTTGGAGATTATTAAAGGTGATCTAACCAAGATGGTTAATGATTTTCTTGTTCATGGTAAGGTTGTACCAGGCTTAAACGAAACAAATANCAGAAAAGGCTCATGGGCCGGATGGTATGACTGCGCTTTTCTATCAAAATTGCTTGGAGATTATTAAAGGTGATCTAACCAAGATGGAAATGATTTTCTTGTTCATGGTAAGGTTGTACCAGGCTTAAACGAAACAAATATTTGTCTTATTCCTAAAAAGGACAAACCGACAGAGATGAGCTAATCCCTACCTATTAGCTTATGTAACGTCAGTTACAACAAGATCATTTCGAAGGTCTTATGTCGGCCCTCCTTAATCTCTGAAAATCAGTCAGCCTTTGTTGCTGGGCGCCAGATCTCGGACAATATATTGATAGCGCAGGAAATGTTTCATGCTTTTCGAACCCACTCGGGTAGTCGCTCTAAACGAATGGCCATCAAAACTGATATGAGCGTATGATCGGGTGGAGTGGACTTTTATCGAAGTAGTGATGAGAAAGATGGGGTTTCGTGAAACCTGGATTCAATGGATAATGCTCTGTATGACATCTGTTTCTTATCATGTTCTTATTAACGGTAACCCAAGGGGAAATATTTCCCCTAAGCGAGGTTTCAGACAAGGTGATCCTTTGTCGCCTTTTATATTCATTCTATGCACGGAAACACTCATCGTCCTTCTCCACTCCGCGGAGTCTAGTGGTAAGATCACTGGCATGCGTATTGCCCGTGCAAGCCCTCTAGTATCTCATCTGCTTTTCACTGATGATAGCCTTTTCTTCTGTAAGACAGAGCTCCGTGAATGCAATAAAGTGTTGTCGATTCTTCATACTTATGGGAAAGCCTCTGGACAATGTATTAACTTTGATAAATCATCCTTGCTCATTGGAAAGCGAATATCGAGACCAAAAAATATTGAAATTAAAGAGAAACTGGGTATTGAGAACGCATGAGGCATGGGTACATATCTTGGTATTCCCGAAGACATAAGTGGGTCTAAATGCAAACTCTTTGCATTTATCAGAGACCATCTTCAAAATAGGGTTAATGGATGGTCATCTAAATGGCTTTCTAAAGCAGTTAAAGAGGTCTTAATCAAGTCGGTCCTCTTGGCCCTGCCGACGTATGTCATGTCTTGCTTCCTTTTTCCTTTAGATATATGCGATAAAATTTCTAGTGCTATAGCTAAATTTTGGTGTTTTATCCACCAAATTGTGGAAACGCTGGAGGGTTTGAATCCTCCGATGAGTCATGACTAATGGAGTTGGTTTAAAACTCATATTCAGTTCAAACACATGTTCCATCTGCCAAAGGAAAAAAAGCCATAAGCTTCTGGGCATGTGGATGCTCATACTTCGAAATGCAAAGATTGAAAGGAACAATGAAGTTTGGTTCATTGTGAATGTTGTGCCCATCCACTATGGTCTAGCTAAACACTCTCTGATATCCGGATTAGACTGTCGCAACAATACAGTTAATCTTTTGGAAGCAGGCAGTATGAATTTCCTTAAGAAGCGACCAACAATCCGAAATCAAGATGTGAAAGAAAAGCTACTGAAAATGGAACCTGGTCAAGATAGGTTTAAGATGGCGGTCCTCTACTTCTTATCGAACATTATTATAGGACATACAAATCTTGGAGAAGACGCTACGTGAGTGGAACCCTTCTTCCTAAGAGCAGTGAGTGATCTCAAATTATGTGAGATTTTCTTGGGGGAGAATGTCATTTAAACACATGTTTAAAGAGATATCACACACGATGAACCATTTTGATGGGGAAGTGGAGGTTAAACATAGCCGATTCCAGGATTTTGTATTCCTCTGGAGGTAAAATTTATTAGAAGTATTAGGCATTGTTACTACTTATTACTGTCTTTAACTAAATTTGACTTGTGTAGCTTTCGATATTTGAGGCAATTCCAAAAAAATGGTGGAGAAATTTCGAAAGCATTATCCAAGCTCCTAGAAAACTTGTCTTAGGATGTGTAAGACAAGGTTCAAGAAAAGCAAAAGAGGCTTCCCTCTCTCAAAAATAAATAGAGTAGTTGGTACAACTAAGGTTAGTTGTCCTTATTTACATATGAGGTATTTTTGGGTTTTATGTATATAATCTGTATTGGTTGTTTACATTCACATGACAATGAGAGCAGTCTGACTCCAACAGTGGAAGAAAAATTTATTGTGGCTAGAATCATGGAAGCAGATGATGACATTGATAAGCATGATGTTGTTGTTGAGATGTGGATGCAAAGTATTAATGAAGGAAAGAAGATACGGTTTGAAGAGATGTACATGGAAAACGTGTCTTCTAGAGTAGTAGAGGAATCCGAGAATGCGAAGAAGGAGTAAATACCAGTTAGGGAACAACCGGATGATGCAACATTAAGTGCAGTGGTAGAGCTGGTAAATAGCATGAAAGATATGATGGGAGAGCTGAGGAAGGAAATTGAGTAGAAATTAGATGGGATGGGAAAAATACTGGTAACTGTCGAAGCGTTTATGAAGGACGAATCAAAAGCCAAAAAGGTGAGGGAAGATGGTGTTCGAGAGAACTCAAAGGTAACAATTTCTGTTGGTGGAGAAATTAAATTGGTGGTATTGGTATTGGTGTAGGGAAGATGGTGTTTGAGATTGGTGGTATTACGTATACTTGTATTCAATTGCAGGGGTCTAAAGAATGTGAGGAAGCAAGATGAGTCCAATGCGTAAGTCAGAGAATTAATCAATGGAAACAAAGAGTGGAGTTCGACCTAAACAAATTTAAAAAGGATATTAAGAGGAACGAGAGGAATAAGAGGGGAGGAGGACAATAGGTGTACCAAAATAGGCTAATGACATGGTCTAGGAAAACTAAACTCTTTTCTTTTATCAAAATGGGAAATTAAACTATTGTTGCTTATTTTGGAATGAATGACTTGAAGATTTGCCTAATTTTACTTGATTTTACTTTATTGTTCACTGGAGTCATTTGCTTTGTTAGTGTAAACAGAATTAGGCATGTTAGGCCCATTATGCGTTTTCTAATAAATTTAATAATTACATGTCATCAAAAAAAATTGAAGTAGACTGAAGTGACTATTCTTTCTTTCTTCATTACGTCTCATTCATTATTCTGCTCCAACTTCAACTTCTTTTATCATTTCTTTTATTTACTCATGTTTTCTCCCTCTGAAATCCTCTAAAACAACCTTCTTATCTCTTCAAATCTGGTCTTTCAACTTTCTTATCTTTGCAAATCCGACAGACTATTATCATAAACAGTCCTATGTACGTCCTTGTATCAAGCGTTGCATATAAGAGGGAGGGTAGAGCGAGTGTTTCCTCAATGTAACAATGATATCGACTTAAATTCTAATGGACATTTAGGTATGTGGAATTGATTGATCTTCTATCCTTGTACAGAGTTTTTGATTAAGAAAGCCTGATTGGAAGGAGTTTTGATTTTGAATACTTTGTGGTCGAAGGATAGAAGGAAGATTTATGCATGATTTTGCGGTACATTATAAGGAGTTTTCGAAAGAAAAAGACTGGTCTTTTTCATGACCTTTAGACTAGTTGGCAATGAAAGTACTGAGCAACGAACCATGCTTTCAAGATGTATTTTTATCACGATAGTGTCGTCAAAAGAGTTGCTCCACCGCCGGTGGAACCTTACCAAACATTTACTATGTTTAGTTCAATACTCGATGGATCAGTGGAGCTCACTGTTTTGGTAGGTAAGATTTGATAGTGTTACTTCATTTGCCTAATTTCACTTAGTTTTTCTTGACTATACTTGTTTTTTGTTGTTGATTTTACTCGATTTGAACACAAGATCAAACTTTTAAATGTGTAAGATTTGATTGGAGTGATGTTCGATGTGGGAGCATTGATGAATGTAAATGGCTATCGACAGAATTTTAAAATCCGAGGTATATGGTTTACTATAAAATATCGGCAACGACCTAATATTTCAGGCCCACTAACGCTCAGTTGTCCAGCAAGGAACCCTTCCCTATAAATAGACCTTTCGTTCTTTTATTTTTCAACAGAAAATCCTAATAGCATCAAAACTGTGCAGAAATTGTGCCATCAAATAGCATAGTCGTCGATTTGAGTCAGGAAACTCGTAGATCATCTAGCCCACAACCGCGTTGTGTTGAAGTTAACCCCGAAACAGCTTTTCGGATCTGATTTTTAATTTGCCGTTTATTTAAATTGTCGTGTCTCTCTAACCGCTCCGAATCTCGGAAATCTAATACCACCATCAGATTCTAAACGAGGAGACGAGTCCACGCCGAGAGGCTCAGCCTCCAGCCCCGCCACACGCACCGTCAAAAGATCGGCGCGTCTCGCCCACATGCCTCACGCGCCGTCACCAGAAGGCAGAAGAACCAAACCCAAATAAATCGTCCTTAGTTACGTCACCATTAAAAATCTGCAAGTGAAAATACACTTAATTTTCACCACGGGTTAAATAACAATGTTGAATTGATCACGATTGAAAACACCATCCTCGTACTAAAGGTAGGAACAAATCAGAATAGAAAGCACCATTGAATCGACAAACTAGTCGCAGACAGTTGCTTAACAATAATGGTGGAGATTGACAAAGATCCACCCGAGAATATGGAGTTGTCATAAATTTTCGTATCGTTTTATTCCACTTTGGTGAGATGTTGTCGTTTTTTCTTTTGAAAACACATAAATTAAAGAGAACAAGAGATAGCAGAAAAAATTTGTGAGATGTCGACCCGATGTCAGCAGGGGGAATCTGACGCAAAAAGACAAATTTGGAAACTTCTTTAAATTTCCTTGGGGAAATCACCTCCTTTTTTTCTACATCTGTTGTAAAATCGTGGGATTGACTTTTTTTTTAAAAAAATTAACTAAATAAATAAAATTTCTTTCCATTTTTAATTTGTTTGAGAATTTTTAATTTATTTGAAATTTTTATTTATTTTTTCTCATGTTTATTTCATTTTGGGACAAATGTATTAATAAATGTGAAAGTTTGAAATGTGTTAGCGGGTGTTTTTTTTGTCAACAAAGGAACTAAATCAAACTAAACATATTAAGTAAGCCATTGTGGAATAACTGAATCAATGTTGACTAATTCTCTGAAATGACTTGGTGCACTTCTCTCCAACTTGTCTGCTTGTTCATTTTTTTTCTTGAGTATAAGCTTGAGCTGAAAAACCTCCAACCGCTGCTTCCAATACTGGAATTCTTCCAAATGAATAGAAAATACTGGCCACTCCAATGGTGAAGACATTATCTTGACCAAGTCGGAGCAGTAAGTCGCAAAAATCAGTGGGGTATGTTGAAATGTATACATACATTCAAGTGCCCAAATTAAATCTTAAACTTTTGCGTGTAATGGTGAGAGACTACACCGTATATTACGCATTTTCATCATCTGGTCTGGTTGCCTAATCCTTTTACAATACCATCATTGAGCTGCATATATATATATATATATATATGTATGTTGCTTTCCAGGCTCTATCCACAAAACATCACCACGCGCGAGTCGCTCTTCACCTACATGCACCTCTTGCCATATAAGTCATTTCGTTGTTGCCATTGCTAAAATATTCGGTGGACTCTGATCCTTATTATTCAACAAAAAATAATTTATACTCTTCCAGATGTACCAAATAATCCAAGGAAAATAGGTGTCCTTAATACCCTGTTGAAATCTCCAAAACAGATAGTCCATGTTCGCGAAAATTGATTTCCCTGTAAACATGTCCTGGTTCGTCGGTACCATTGAAAGGGGGCACTTTTGGATCACTGGGGGACATTCAAATACTACATGATTAATTGATTCCAACTGTTCTCCACATCTCATACATTGCATATCACAAAGAATTCCCCTTTAGCGTATATTCTTATTAACTGAAACACATACCGAATATATATGCCATAAAAAATTGTCTGAGTTTGGGTGGACAATCTACTTTCCATGCCTGAGCAAGCAGTGACTTTACATCAGGACCTAAAGAAGCTTCCACAACCCCTGAATCTGAATATAATCTCTCTATCGAATAACTTGTTATCGTTTTGGTGAAATGCCATCCCACTGAATTAGATTTTATAAACCGGCTTAAGGGGATTTGCCAAATAATATTTGCATCTTCCTGAGATATCACTGCATCAATCAGAGGTAGGTTCCACAAGCGATTCGATGGATCAATCAAATCATTGACCATCAAGTTAGGATAAGTGAAAATTTTGCAAGTTGCTAGTCTCGGGAGAGGGACAGGTAACCACGGATCATTCCACACTGAAATAGATGATCCGAGTTCTACCCTTTTGATTAGTCATTTGTTAACAAGAGATCTAACAAAGACAATAATCCTCCATCCTTAAGATGGAAATTATAATATATTAGGATCTAATGGATCTGAATTACGATAATACGTGCCTTTAAGAATCCTGGCAAATAAAGATTTCGGCTTATCAATAAGTGTCCATAACTGTTTTGCCAACATAGCTGAATTAAAATCCTTATTTACTCTAAAACCAAGGCTACCATTACATTTGTCTCGACACAATTTATCCCAAGCTATCCAGTGCATACCAGTCTGATTGGTGCTAGTGCTCCACCAAAACCTTGCAATACCACTTATCACTTTCATCGTTACTGCCTTTGTTAGCCGGAAACAAGAAATTACATGTGTTGGATAATAATTTTTTAGTCTACCCATTCACCCGATTGTGGACTCTTTTGCAGGAGACCAAATATTTGAGTTTCCGCTCCACTTAAACTGTCTGGTATTCCTAAATATGAGCTCATCTCCTCAGTTTCAAAAATCCCAAGTATCAGTTGCAGTTTTGTTTTAACTGAAGGACCCCCTTATGTTCTAATTGCAACGAGGATTTATTAAATTTAATTCGTTGTTCTGAAATTTGTTCATAATCCTTTAAAAGCCGTAAAAACCCTGACATTCTTCCTTTATCTGTCAACAGAAGAAGAGGCTGTCATCCGCAAACAGTAAGTGTGATATCAACAAGATTACTCTAGCAATTCTCAAACATATGATTAGCTTTTCGCATTCTACCTTCCAAATATTTGCAGTTAAAGCTTTCGTTCATAAAATAATGGATCTTCTTGTCGCAAGCCTCAGTGGTGCATCAAATGCCTCTGTCCAAAATTTTTTTTTAACCATCTCCAAAAATTCTGCTTAATAAGAGACCATGCATGTTGGAAAAATAAAGCTGTCATCCCATCCAGGTCCGCTGCTTTCTCTGAGGCCATCATGAAAAGAGCTTGCAGGACCTCTTCTTCTTTAGCTAATCGAGTTCACACCTCATTCATACTATATGTGATGGAGACTGGGACCTCCTGTAAAAAAAGTTCCACATTAAGAGAGATGCCTTATGTTGGTGATGAAGATGAGGTAAATAGATCATCAAAAAGTATTGAACTGCCACTTCCTTAATTCCCGCTTCTGTAGTTACCCATTCCCCTTCCGAGTTATGTAAACCAATGATCCCATTTTTGCACCCTTTGTTGCCTCGTCAGAGCATGATAGAATTTTGTATTTTGGTCACCTAATGTATGCAACATATTCCAACTTTTCTGTTGCCAGTATAGTTCATCATCTCTATAAGCATCTTTTAACTTTCGAGTGATGTCATTAAGCTCAGCCTGTGATCTATTTGCATCATCTTGAATAGCCTCCAAGGCTCATGAATATGTGCCTTACCTAAAGGTGAATTATCCTTTTGACAAGACTGAGATCTCATTCCGGCCGGTGGCCTCCCACCCTTTCTCAACCGACTCCATCAGCCCCTCCTAACCAATCCATCGCTTATCAAACCCAAAGCTGGATCATTTCCGGATAATTTTATCTGCAATAGTTGTCATCAAGGGCCTATTATCTGAGCCTACCATCCCAAGATATTCAAACAGGAACATTGAAAATATTGAGTGTCATTCCTCATTTGCCATTGCCTTATCTAGCCGACACAAAATTACTAGTCCACTCACGCTTCCCCTCTGGGAAAACGTATTTCCAAGATATGGAAAGTCTATTAATCCATAATTATCTACCACATAATTAAAGTTTATACATGTTGATGCATGCCTCGACTGACCCCCTTGTTTCTCATAATTTCAAGTTATCTCATTCAGATCCCCAATTACATACCAATGAGCGGATCAAAGAATACCAATCCTAGTGATGGGCTCCCAAAACCTTTCTCGTATTTTTTTTTTGTATAAGATCACCGTAAACAAATGATAAAAATCCCTGTAAACGCTCCCTAGCGGTTTTATCTTAGATATTGATTAATTATATATTTTACGAAATTTTAACGGAATCTGAAGGTTAACAATAACTTTTAGTTTGTTTTATTCTTTTTTATTTTATAGAACTCAGAATTTGAGATGTGTTGATTTTAGTCGAGATATATTTTACTCAGATCATGATTTTAACATATGCTACAGTATAGGGGGACTATTACAATATTACCCTTTGTGAGGTACTGTTTTTCATATTTTGCACTTTCTGAGAAACCATTTTTGTTTTTACATTTTTTCTTATGTTATAATGACTAAAATAACCTTCTCTGGTAAGTATTTTTTATTTTGCCCAGAATTATATTTTTTTGTTATAAACTACTTATAAATATTTTATAAGGATTTAAAAATATGTCTATAAAATATGATTGTATAAGGCTTTTTAAGAAAAAATGTTTTTTTATAAAGTACATTTATATAAGGTTTTATAAGGTTTTTATAAATTATTATAAGGTACATTTATTGTGAGATTTTATAAGGTATAATAAAGTTTTATATGGTGTTTATAAGGTTTTATTAGGTTTTTATAAGGGTTTACAAGGGTTTATAAGGTTTTTAATAAGTTTTTTTAATAAGGTTTTTATAACCTTTCATGAAGTATTACAAGGTTTTATAAGGTATTACGTAAGGCTTCTTTATATTACATTATTACCCAAAACTATAAATTTGTTATAAAGCTATTTATAAACCTTATACAGATTTGATAAGAACTTTAAAACATGTTTGTAAAATACTATTGTATAGGGTTGTAAAAGAAATAGAGATTGCATCGGAGGAAGGGAAGAAATTGTTTTTTATAATTATAAAAAAATTGTTTTTGTATGGAATTTAAGTAGGTGTAATCTAAAAAAATTATATCGAATGTGGTATTTATTAAAATACATTGTATGGGTCTTGCGCAATCTTGATTTTAAAAATATTTAATGTTTTTTATTTATTAAACAGTTGTTGTAAAAGATATGATGTAAGTCTAATCTATTTTATGTCGATGGAAAATACTTTACTTTTAATGTTTTCAAAATTAAACTTTTTTTTATAAGTATAATTATTAATGTATATTTGTTAAAATAGGATAATCCATCTATCTTATATAATAAAGAAGAGTTTCCTCCAATCACTATTTAATATGCAATGTGTCACACTCTAAATCTATGTTAAAAAAACTGCTTACCTATCTTACTGGACTAACTATCTAATTCTACTAAATTATTCATTTAAGCCAATAAATACTTTTTAGTTGATCTCTTTTTAAGTTTTTTTTTACATTTCTCTTTTCGTATAATCTATACTTATCAATAAATAGCAACCACACATCAAAATATTACTTATTTTTAAGGAAAATTGGGTAGTATAATTGAGTTTGAGTTTACAATTGACATTCTGAAAATTTTGAAATCAAAATATAGAAAATAACAATTAAGTCTTCTGATTTTTCTTTATTACCGTTAATGACGTTTAGGAACTATGAAAGATGCCTCTCTTACCGAAGATACAGATGTTTGTGTGGCGTGTCCTCTCTGGCGCTTTACCTACATCACTACAACTGCACTCGTGAGGAATCAATGTCAATCCGATCTGTCAGAGATGTGGTTTATATGAAGAATCTATCAACAACATATTGTTTGAGTGTCCTTATGGAAAATTTGTATGGCGGTGTGCAAACATAACAGAGTTTGATAACCGAATATTAAAAAACAATGAAGCGTTGGAGACGCATTCTCGATTAACTCATTATGGATGATCTGGATTCTTTGGAAGTCAAGAAACGAGTTCCAATTCAATAATCGTAAAGTACACCTTCTCGAAGATGCCAAACATGCAGTGGATGCTATGATAGAGTGGATCGCTGCACAAAATCACCCTGTATTTAAATCTTCTCCCACAATTCCCTTTGCTATACGGGATTGTAGATGGAGACCTCCACCTGATGGATGGTTAATGTGCAGTTTTGGTTGTTGTTTTCACCCAAATTAGGATCATATTGGAACAAGATGAATTGTTCGGTATAGTATGGGGAGACATGTAAGTTCAAGCACAGCTCGTCCATCAAAGACTCAAACATCTTTCCAAGCAGAGGCAATGAGTTTTATCTATGTGATGCAAATTATAAGGGCTAGAGGTTGGCAAAATGTGTGGTTCGAAACGGATAGCAATGAATTGGCAGATGTAGTAAATCAAAATGCGGAGCATACGAAACTTGGAACGAGACTCTGTGATATTCGATATTGAGCCATGAAACTGCTGAGTTTCTCATTAGCGCATATATCTCGGGATAAAAATCAAGCTGCGGATCATTCGGCTAAACCAGCTTCTAATCTATCTAACTCGTGTTCTGTGAATGTAATTTCGCCGAAGTCGTTAATTCGGTATTTGTATTTCTCATATACAATTTAAGTCAATATAATATAATGAGTTAAAAAATGAAAGTAAAAATAAGAAATTTATACTGAAATAAGAAATTTTCTTTTCAGATAAATTTTCTTTTAAGTTTTTCATCTTTTCTACAAAAACTTTTTGAATACTCCATATTCTTTCCAGTTTTTTTAGATGCAAATATTGTCTTGGTTCGGTTCACAAATTTCTTGTCTTCCATGTTATCAGCAACAAAGATAACCAGGAAAACCAGCCTTTATGCAGGAAAAATAGATATAAATCATGGTGTAGTCGGCGAAGAAGTGTCCACATAGAAAAAAATCTGAATTCACATGTGTGCGAAGAAGAGGCTTGAAAATCTCATGCTTGCTTAGAGATCATCTTCCAATTTCTCCCTACTCATACTGGCTGGAAAGTGGTTGACGATGGAGGACAAAGAAAGAGAGACGATTAGGGTGAAAGTAAAGCTTTTAAGGTGGAGTTAACGAGACATCATTTTGTATAAATCTTTGTAAGTTGACAAATAGTCAACTATTAAATACTATATTTGAAAATTAATTATTCTAATATGATAGTTAACTATATTCACAAATAAAACAAATAGTTAATTACAAACTATAATATTAAATATGTTGTGAATAGAAGAGAAAGAGAAAAAAATTGGTTTGTTTATTTTAAAGAATGAAAGGTCCTTTATATAAGAGTATAAGTATAAATGTAACAAGGTAAAACCTACTGAGCCTTATAATGAGCATCTATATTATGCATCACACTCCCCTTTATAGGTCTATTATAATAAAACATCTCTTAAAGCATGTATGATTTTTTCTCGTTAAAAACCCTTACTAGGAAAATCCAATGGGAAAAACCATGCTTGAGGGAAAAAGAACGCATCGCGCATTAACTCCCCCTCATGAGTACACCACTTGAGATCTTTGAGATGAAGTAATCCAATATAATGAAAGAACTTCTAATATATGTCTCCAAATTTTTTGGAGTTTGTTGAACTTTAATGAATTTGTAGAACACTTTTGTTGCTATTTTCTGCAGTTGGTTAAACTTGCTAGTGATTCATCTGGATTATTCTCTTTGATTCTCTTGATCTCATTAATATGTGAAAATACATTAGAAAAGTGATAGACATTCATTCTCGAGGTTATAGAATTCCTTTTAGGTGTCTATCATTTATGTGTTTTTTGCTGCCTCTTAAAAACCTTGTCATGCAAAATTCAGTGGGATATAAACCATGTAAAAGAAAAAGAGTACCGCCACACACATCATCATTTTTCTCCCCCTGAAAGCAACATCTTGAAGATATATATTCCAATCATATATATCACCTTTTAGGAATAGAGTATATAATATCTCAGGTCACTAGACTCCTGCTCTGCATTCCAGCATAAAATTTTGTAAGAATCTTTTGAGATAACATCTCTTTTTCAAGATGTGACACTTGGAATGCATAAAGACAATGTTTTCTTTCCAAAATTGTTTCTTCCAAACTACAACTATCTATAACTTTTTCGGAATTTCGATTATATTGAAATTCATGTCCCATATTATTTCCACCATACTAGTTGTGATAACTTTTCAAGAGTTTCAACTGTTTTTAAATTAATGATCATTTGACCCATAATCTTCTTATAAATACACATGAGTACGTATATTGACTCATCTTATAATTTTCATTTTCGTGATCATACACTATAAAACATATTACCATTAATTCGATCGAATAGCTAAAGTTCATGGGAAAAAAATATTGATAACATCAATCCTTGAAGAAATTTTTCTTTCATAGTTGTTCACATAAGTATCATTATACAGTAGGTCGTTAAGTCAAGTCCTTCATGTCTTTCCATACTAATAAGGAACTTAAAAATAGTTCCATCCACCAAAAGATATTATGTCTCTTCATAGTCATTTTTCTTTGGTACAAAGGTTCATTTATGTCCAACTAGTTTAACACCTTCAGATGTATGGACTATTGGTCCAAGTACATCTCTTTTTTTTTTGGTCAAACTTAAAAACTTTCATTTCACGATAATCAATCGTCTCGATCGTCTAGGATCCTTACAGTCATCTCATCATAAACACAATCAAATGCTCTCTTTACAACCACATCTGCATCAGAGTTATCTTTTCTTGGTACAAAAACAAAATCAATTCGATAAAATCATGCTGTCATCTTGTTGATATCTTTGATTATCTTATACAGTTCCTTGTGATATTCTTTCCCGGTTAGAGCTTGGATTAGGTTGAGTAAGTTTGAGTAGATCGTCACCTTGCTCTGTTGCATCGCTTTCAATCGATTCAAACCTTCCTTACAAGCTTGAGCTTCCACCATTAATGGTGACGAGACCATTTGTTTCCTCATCATCTCCCTTCGCCGGCTTCTGTGCACTGGGTCTACTATTACCCATCCTAGCCCGGCTTCCTTTGTTGTCGATCTCCAGGAGGCATCTGTCCAGCATTTCGTGGTTCCCCTACACTGTGTTGTTTGTGTCCAAGTGTTCTGCTTTGTCTCCTTTGTCTCCTTTGGGATTATGGCTTCCTATTCTTTCGGTTTCTCTTGAGCCGCAGTCCATTTTCTAGCTTCAGCAATTGCTTTGGAAGTGATTTCCCTTTCCCCCTATGTCGTTCTTCAAATATCTTCTTGTTTATACTTATCTAGATGTTCCAACATACAAATGCAAATAGAGTATTTCCATTCACTCCGCTCGGTGGAAGAGCTTTGATCTGATTATCATCATTTCGCTTACATCCATTCTTGTTTGTGCCTCGATGGTCGTCTCGAAGGGGCTCATTTGCCACACAGCTTGTGCATAATCGCACAGAAACAGTGCACGAGCAATGGATTCCGGTTCGCCGCACCTGATATATTCATCTGTTTGGTTTATATTTTGTTTCCTCATGTTTCTCCAACAGCCAGTGCTCCCTTACATGCTTTCCACAAGAACAATTGTAATTTCGGGCTGGTTCTCGTCCTCCAAGTTTCTCGCTCCCATTCAGTCTCCTGTCTCGGTGTTGTCCTGTTCTCCTGTTCCTCTGGTTTTATCAATCCTCTTGCTTGGTGATAACCTGATTTTGTTGAGTATATGCCACATTTATCCTGCAATTAGATTAGCTTATCTTGCGCACCAGTTTGGCTTGGGTGTAAGCAGCGAATATCATGGATTTTTTTCTGGGAATACCTTCCTTATTATTTCCTCATCCCAATTGGTCGTCCCTTCTTTGAACAGGTTCGATACTGTCCAATTCCTTGTTTCGTTAGTAGGAGGGCCAAACACTTGATCTCTTTTGGCCAGCAGATAGATCCATACGTCTTCCCAAATCTTTATCTTCTTCCCATTTTCGATGGCATACCCCACATTTTGATTTAGCAAATCGCGGCCTATCAAAATTCCCCTCCATCCCATGTGACATAGTATTCATTTCACTATTGCAAATTCCTCCTCTTTACAGTACTTACTCTTAAGTACCCGCACTAGGGGGCATCCCAGTTGTGTCATGATTCTTCAGCTCACCTTAGCCAGCATTGCATCATTGAAAGCTTCAACGTCTCTAAAGCCTAGGCCGCCATCTATTTTCAACTTTGTAAGTTCATTCCAAGCGACCCAACAAATACTCTTCGAGTTCGGCTTTGAGTCCCACCAGAACCGGGTTAGGACTGATTGAATACGCTTGCAGATGCTTAATGGGAGCTTAAAGCTTGCCATTGAGAAATTTGGAATTGATGCCAGTGCCGATTTCAGCAAGATCATTTTCCCTGCTCCCGATAGTCTCCTCGTCGACAAGCTCAACGATTTCTGTTTGATACGGTCCACAATTGACGTGAATAGGTCTCTCTTCCTCATACCAACAAATTCCAGCACTCCAAGATATTTGCTGCTGCCCCCTTCTCTATCAATCCTTAACCAACGTTTGACATTATCTTTGATATCCGGTGAAGGTCAGGCAGAAAAAGTGATAGCTAACTTTGTTTTGTTAATTTTTTGGCCTGAGGTAGTCTCATATTCCTCCAAGATTTTTTTTTTTGCAGGTAGCAACAGCTTCTTTGATCAGTTTTTGAGAAAAACATGGCATCGTCGGCGAAGAGTATGTGGTTGACCCTCGGTCCCCCTCTAGCCACTTGGATCCCATTAAGCTCTCCACTTCTTTGTGACTTTAAGCAAATTAGTCTCGACAGCACCTCACTGCACAGTATAAATAGGAATGGGGATAGCAGGTCTCCTTGTTTGATGCCCTGCTTGGGCGAGATAGTTTCCTAAGACTCTCCATTTCTAAGAATCGCAAAGGACACTGTGGAGACACACTGCATCACCCATCCTATGACCTGTTCATGAAACCCAAACCTCTGGAGTACCATTCTTATGAAGTTCCATTCTAGTATATCATAAGCCTTGCTCATATCAGTCTTGACAGCCATTGTGCAGTGCTTTGTTGCCTTGGAGGCTTTAAGATAATGTATCATCTCATGTGTTATTAAGAAATTATCTGTAAAGGCTTTGCCCGGGACAAAAGCTGACTGGTTCTCCGATACAATCTCCCCTAGCAGCTTCTTCAGTCTCGTTATCAAGATCTTAGAGAACACTTTGTAGTATACATTGCACAAGGCTAGGGGTGATAGTCCTTGACACTTTTGGTGTTTCGAATCTTCGGTATCAGCCATATGTGGGTATCATTGATATTCTGGGGTATCCTCCCTTGCGTGAAAAAGCTTTATATTTCTCCCACCACTTCTTCCTTGATGATATCCCAGTTTTTGTGGAAGAAACCAGACGAAAAGCCGTCTGGTTCTGGTGCCTTATCCGCATTGATTGAACAAACAGCTTTCTTTATCTCGAGGGCGTCCGGTATGAGAATCAGCTCTGAGTTCATCTCCTCTGTGATGAGTCTGTTTAAAGCCTTGTGCACTGTTGCTGTTGGATCTCGATTATCAGAAGTGAACATAGTATAGAAATAATTGGAAATTACCTCCACAATCTTCTCCTCATTGTAGACAGCTTGCCCATCACCATCCTCAATCACAGTTATTCTATTCACTGCTCTCCGTCCTCAAGTGGCCGCATGAAAGTACGATGTGTTCTTATCGCCTAATGCAAGCCAGAATTGCCTGCTTCTTTGGTGCCAAAACTCTTCCTTAGGTATGTATGATCTATTCAGCTCCTTAGTAATTCTATGGACCACCTCTTCTTCCTCATTTGGTGTGGTCATTGCTTTTTCCAAGGCTTCTCTCTTCACTTGTATTAGCTTGTTGTAATTAACATGCTTTTCTCTATTCCACTTCATCAAGTTTGTTCTGCAGTTGGCAATCTTCCCTCCCACTGTCTTGATTCTGTTCTCCTTCCATGTCAGTCTAATCACTTCTTTTGCTTCAGGGTTTTTCCTCCAGCTACAATCATAGCGAAAGAGACTGGGCTTTTGTTTCCGTGGTGGTGATAGGTGCGTTAGCAGCGGCCTATGGTCGGAGCTCTCAAACCTCAAGCATCTGCAGCAACTGGGTGGAAAGGCCTCAAACATTTCCCCATTCCTAAAGATCTGTCTAATCTGCATCTGACAAGGTGTTTGTTCCTTCTGCCCCTCCTTGGTAAACAATCCCGGTGTGTTTGATGTCATATAAATCACACCCAGAAATAAACGATCGAAAGTTTGAGTATGATCCTTCAGGTCGGGTTGGTCCTCTTTCTCTTATTCCCCTACTATATCGTTGAAATCACGTGTGATCATCCAAGGAAGGTTCCGTTCTTTGTTCATCTCCGTCAACTTGAGCCAAAACTCTCTTTGTTTTGAATTGTCCCGCTCACCGTAAAAAAATATGGAATTGAAAAAAATCCTCTTGGTATTTGATCTTTATTACAATATAATGATGAATTTTACAAGAAGTTCTAGATCACCATCCTCATCCCAACAGAGTGCTAGTCCTCCACCCCCGGGCTATAGGGTGAAACTAAAGACATTGAGGAGAAATTCAAGCTTTGGCGATTCGCGAGTACCGTTTCATCACTGTTCTTTGTTTCCATCAGGAAGAGAATCTATGGTTTATGTTTTCTCCGGATCTCCTCCAGTCGGCGAACTGTTGCAGTGTTGCCCAAACCGCAACAGCCCCAGCTGGTTATGGCTAGGGACCGAGGCTTCCGTCCCTGTGAAAATCCTCCATACTCTCTACTTGTTCTGTATTTCTGGCTCGTTGTTCAGCCTGGATCTTACTCTCTGATGCACCTTCTCTCCCCCTTTGGTCTCTTTGTGTTCCTTTTCCTTTATGTGTGGTGGTTACCTGTTGTTTGAATCTCCTATCCACCTCTTGTCTTTGTTTCCTCATTTCTGGGGTCTTGAGTTGTTGGAATCGTAGCATCCTGCTTGCGCTTGCTCCCATGTTTGGCATTGGGCTAGCTCCATGTTTCCTTTTGCTCATGGCTGCACGCCTGCGATTTTCTAGCTGGGTTCATGGGTTCTCTTCAGCATCTACTCGTGTTTCATCCTCCTGGTAGCCAAGTTGGTTTGACTCTAGTCGGTCCAGGTCTACGTCTCTTAGCTGTAGCCTCGGAAAGCCAGTTTTTTTGGTGGGAGTGCATTGTTTAGCATGATGGTAGTTGTCTCCTCCATCATATCGTCCTGCTCTGATTGCAAAATTCTCTGTCTCCTTACCTCTTTCTCCTTCGGATAAGGGTGATTAGCGTATCGGAGTGTTGCGTTCATCAGCTCCTCTAGTATTTGCTCCTATGAAGGGCCTTGTTGCGCTACATGTGTTTACCCTTGTCCATTGTTTTTCCCTTCTTGGCTGTTTCGGTGCTCCGATTGTACTTCCTGGTATGTTTCGGGGTTTCTCCTCGCCTCTCATCCTATCTCTCTAGTCAGGTTTGTGCGGTCCAGCCATCCACGATTATCTTCCCCTCTTCATTGTGGGTAAAAACGTTCTGCACTTGAGAGGTTTTCCTCGTCTTCCATTTGTTTTGATTGTGTTCCTCTCTCTTCCTCCAGATGTTGTTGTTCCTGATTGTTCTTATGTGAGCCTTTTACTCTCCGTCTCCTGGCATTTGCTTTCCTTGTGATAGTCATGTGGTCTGCTTGATCCGTCTCCAAAGAGGTTCTGGCTGAGTCTGATAAATCCTGCCCCTCTCTTAGTTGTCCAATCCTGGTCACTAGATATTTCTTTTCTAGACTCTCCTTCTCTGCTTTCACTCCTATGTGTGGCCTCCCTGTCATTCCATTGCCGAGATCTCCAGGTCTGGCTTTCATTGCCAGCCTCTTCTTCCCCGTACTGGCTTCTCATGTCCCTTGTACTGGGTCTAAAGTCCCTGTGGTGTCAGAGTTCTCTGCTTTTGTTGTCTTCTTTGTTCCTGTTGTCATCTCTATACCCATATAGTTCTCTATTCGAGTTACTTCTGCTGTTTGTGCTCTCCTCCCTTCTATAGGTGGTGTTTCTTCCATCTCGTTGGATGTGCTGGAGTTACTCAGTTTCTCTTTTCCCCCTTTCGTCTCGGTAGGCCTTTTGCGAGGGTGCTCGGGTTGGTGAATCCCTCCTGGAGTTTCTAGACCTGGTAACATATGTGGATAGGTATTTCGCTCTCATGTTCCTTTTCCCCTTCCCTTCCCGGCTTCTTGATTTTTCCAGCTATCTCCCGTGGTTTAACAGGGCAGTCTTCTCTTCGTGAGACAGTTTGTTACAGAACAAGCAGCTCTTGTCGAGTCTTTCATATTTCAGCTGGATCACTGTCTCTTCACCTGTCTCAAAGTCTACCACAGTTTCTCTGATAATGGGGCCAAGACCAATGACTGTTACTCTAGCTTTGGACAAAAGTCGGTTTGATCTCAATATCCTCCACAGTTCCCGCTTCTTTACCAATTTTTCTCACTAGGTCCTCATGCCAGAAATGGAGTGGGAGGACCTTTCTGCGAATCCAGAACGGTATATCAGACGGGAAGCTTGGAGAGATAACCGGTTCCCAGTGTTGCAGTATCCCCACCCATCTGATCAACACGTAGGGTCTGTTCTCAAGCACCTGTTGCAAATCATCAATTCTCTCGAACCGGAACAGGAAGCTACCATTGCCCAAATCTGCACCTTCCGCTCTCCCCTTCAGGTTCCATCTCCTCATATAGTTGGAGAATAAGGCTCCACTCCGCTGTTCCTTAGAGTTTGTCACTCTTCCTATGAGGGTCAACTCATTCTCTCTGATTTTGTCGTAAGTATCAATTCCCTCCACTTTAAATCTGCTTTCACATTTCTCCTTTTCTTCCACTTCTTTCGCTTTACCTTTTTAAGCATACGAAAGCCTCTTCCCAGTTCCTGATACTCCTCGCATCGTTACCATTGTCATTATCTTCGTCGAAGAGCTTCTCAAGCTTATGTTTCTTGTGTTATGTCCCTCTTGATTCCTGTCGTTGTCTTTTTTTTTGTTGTTGTTAGATGTTGCCCAGTAGAAGCCGTTGTCGTCGTCGGGTGGAGGTTTGCCGGTTACCACGGTGGTCCTTTCCCGCGTTAAGGAGCCACCGACCGACACCGGACCACTGGTTCTCTGTTTCTTTCCCCTTTTGGTTCGAAAAGATGGGTTGAACCGAATTTAGATATGGTTAAAAGGGGGTTATTTGCTTCTTTTGAGTTTTGGACCTTTGTGTAAAAGGTTTATTGGTTGTGGGGCCTGAGAGAGTTTACTTGTTTCTATTAACTACTCTATTTCTAAGAAAGTTTAATACTTTGTATACTGCTTCTTATATATTTTAGCCAATCATTTTTTTTTGTGTACACTTTTTAATAAACTTTATATCATGATCTTATTTCTCAATCGTTATAGCAACTAGTGCATGCAACAATATCATCGAGGTCAATTTGCATTTGAAGTTTTTTTATTCTATTCTTTTTTTATTACATACATAACATAACATATTGAGATCTCTTCATTATCATAGGTACCTGAATTTCTTGCCTTATTTAATGTTTAATGTCTCTTCTTGAGATCATTCAAAAATATTTGTTTGCTCGGTTTGACCATTTTCAACTTTTCTCCTTTTCTCTTTTCTCTTTCGAGAATTCTTATAATACTGCAAGTTTATCAATCTAGAATTGATTCTCAATTTAAAATCAATAACTCCTTAATTCTCCCCCTTGAGATGATGAGACTACAGGTCCATCAATCTCGAACTGAAGCTCACTAATTGTTTTTGAAACTTGGGAGAGTACATTGCATGGATTTCCATAGACACTCATATATATGCTCTTTTCTAGTTTTCAATATGCTTTATACTATTTTATATTGTACTTAAACTTGTTTATTTCATCTTTAGATTATACAAATATCTCTTTTTTTTTTGTAAGAAACCGGGAGCAGAGAGCTCCCGTATTATAAAAGTAAACTGAAAAT
>OVBB01000267.1:0-31534 GCA_900406415.1 Isatis lusitanica
CAATGACTCTCGATTTTGTTGACTCAAGTTACTAAAGTGTTAAAAAAAAAAAAGACTCTCGATGGGCTAAGTAAATGGAAGAGCTATTTCGTGAGAAGCCCAAAAAGATTAGATTCGGACCACGTGTTCATGTGTCCCCTTTGTTTAAGTGGTTTATTTCCAAAAAAAGAAGAAAAATCGCTGCAACAATATAAAATCCTAATCCAAGAAACTATTACAAAAGAATTATTAAAGAAGAAATAGACTTTTTCGCTCTTCGAGTGAACTATTTTTATTTATAAAGAGGAGATAACTAGTACTTGGTTTTAATATTTTAGGCACTAAACAAACATTCTATGTTAAAAACAGGAAGCACGAGGGAGAGGAAACAGGAAGCCAACATGGACGAAGGTTCTATGTGTATATATTTTTCTTTTTGTTATGACTCAAGGCATGTCTGGTGTTGTGTATTTTTATTTTATATTATGCTTTAGTAGTGGAACAATATGCCTAAAAGATGGTGGAAAGGGGCCAAATTCCAAGGGAGATTGTTAACCTAAAGAAGCTGAATGTTCAGTGTTACTATGGGAGTGATTGGTGTTTTGGTTTTAGAAGCTTTAGACCACTTTTTGTAAAACCATGAAAGTCAAAATTTTACCAATCACTGTTTTCAGCTTTATCACTGTTTTAGATACTTAAACTTTTCTCTAAAGTTTTCATAAGCCATTTTTATAAACAAATTTTTCTATTAAGTCATGTTTTGAAGCTTTAAGTAGAAGCCATAATTTCTAAAGCCAAATTCTCTACAACTAAAATCTAAAGCAACAACCTAAAGCAACAGCCATCACCAATCAGATGACTATGCAAAAGCACTTGGTCATACAATATAAAACTTTGTAAACTTATAAGTTTAGTAGGAAACAGTGAATTTTATTATATGAAGTACAATGTTTTCATCACAAAGGAACATATCCATACATTTCAAACCTATCAAGATTATACATCATGAGTTCCATTCGATTTATTGGAAATAGTACCACGAGATCAACTCTTCACCTTTTTTGCTTATAAAGTGTGTATCAACTTCATACCCTGCAGAAGAGAAAAATAGCCTAAATTGTAAAATATCAAATTTTCAAGTTCATAAAAGGTAAAAAAATGCAGATCTTGTAAAGTCGTGATTATTTGGAAAATCGGTCGATCTATTAATATATATAAAATGTTTAACTATTACATATTAATATAAAGACTTTGAGGTTAATAGATTTAGAAAGTAACTTACGGAGTGTACTCGACGCGGATGTTACCGGCATCAGTATTAGCAATGACCCGAAAAGCGTCACGAGAGAGATTAAGATCGCCATTGCAAGGATCCTGGCAAAAATCAACTACCTTGACGATTACGGAACGACCCGTGCACGCTCTCGCAAAGTTGTACGTAGCACCAAGGCATCGAACCCTGTACTTCCGACCACAAGCTCCCCTTCCTTGCCACAGATTGTTCCTGACTCCAGTCACCATCGTTTCATATTGTCTTCCATAACAAGCAGAGCCTGAATCACATCATCATGTCTTTGTAACCAAATGATTTATAAAATCTACTTTACTAAAAAACTTGATTTACAGTATGTAAGACATAGATATATATGTATAATTGTATACGCACTAGTGTAGGGAGGGTCGTAATAGACAGCATTTCCTTGAGCAGCTTCAGCGATTGGAGCTAAGATTTGTGCAAACACTATCACCATTACGACAAACTTTAGTACCATTTTTATCATTTTTCTTTATTTTGTGTTCTTGCTGGTTTGTGAAATAATGAAGCTAGGAGGGGGCAGCGAGTATTAATATTTTTTGGTTTATTGTTTGATTCAAAGACTTTTCCAAGTCTTTGGTCTACTTCAAGTCTTCCATTATTTATTGTGATGATTTCAGACGGGACGTAGTTTTCTTACTCTAGCTAGAATTCGGGTGAGTTTAATGTGAACAATATGATTTTACGAAGGAAAATTCCAAGAGGATTTGAAATTTTGAAGTTCACTTTATCGAGTCTTATTTGATTTTGTTTTTTTTTCTTTTTTATATAGAGATGATCATTAGGACTGTATTCACAAAGGTGCGAGAAATTTTCCTAGAAACCAGAGAGGGTTTTTGAAGTTTAAAGTTTATTTTTACAATGTTGTTCTCTTTTTTTTTTAGTAAAAGTTTTTGAGATTTGGTAGTTACATCCAGTTCTAGGCAATTTAGTTCATTTTTAGAGAAACTATTGTGTTTCACATTTGATACTCAAAATTCAAAATAAATTAAAAAACAAACATTGAACTTATAGGTTGGCAGATTCATCTGTAAATGAGAAACCATTTTCTGTCGGCTACTAGTTATGCAATTTACTTAAGCGAGCGAAGAGTGAAGAGTGCACGAAATTATCTTTACTAAAGTTAACTTGAATTACATGTGTAGTTCTGAAATGAGTTGTTTTCTTTGATCAGTTCTGTTCGTTAAATAAGACCTATGTTTACGGAATTTTTCCTCTATTGGACTAAATTTCATCTTTGGGAACGTCTATTGGACTATTTTAAGAAATTTTTTAAAAGTTCTTTATCATACAATTAAGGATTTTAAATAACTCTTCTCATATTGAACATATAAGGGTGTATTCAATCTTCTATTAATTTGAAGAGATCTGGATTAGTTTATTAAAATGAGAAATCCTAGATTAATTAATGTAAAAATTTGGTGATTAGTAAAAAGAATTATATTACAATCATATTAATCACGTTTTATGTTATATTATAAAATGATCTTTCTCAAGTGAGTGGTGTTATATTTTTTTCTTTCCCTGCGGGATAATATTTAAAATATGTGGATAAGAAGATATTGATAGACATGAAGTATTATTATATAGTTCGATACACATCCATTATAAATTAAAGACATGGAGCCAAAACAAAACCATATTATATTAAAATTGCTTTCACATGATCCGAAGCCCGAAAGTAAAATAAAAGCCTCTGACACATGACCGTTTTAAACCAAAAAGTTTACTGAAATCTTTTTATTTCTCAAATTCGCAGTACTTGAAAACATGGAAATTTCTCAGTAAACTTTTTGATTGCGTCAATTCCTATCTGAAAATATCTCTGATTATCAGAATTTCAGTTCAGAAAAACAAAAAATATCAAATCATTCCATTTTTAGCTCTTTTCACATTAGATTCTGGTGTGAAAAAAGAAAAATTCAAGAGAGAGAAGCTAAAAAAGGAGACTTTTAGTTTTGCGATGCCTCCGACCAATGATAACCGAATCTCCGGCGAGCCACCGTCTACCTCGGTGTCTCCACCACCGCCAAAGCCGAAAACAAGGATTCTCTCTCTATTCCTCGTAGGTGTTATCATGATTTCGATATTCTCTCTCTTCCTCCTCCTTATCGGCATCGCCTCTGTTCTTCTTCTCCCTTTCCTCCTCTCTTCTCTCCATCGCCACCTACGACGTCGCCGACGTAACCGCCGACACGAATCCTCAGATGGGTTATCTTCAAGATTCGTGAAAAAGCTTCCCCAATTCAAATACTCCGAACCCACCACGCGGTACGGAAGCGATTGCGTGGTTTGTCTTGATGGATTCAGACAGGGACAATGGTGCCGGAATCTTCCCGGTTGCGGACACGTGTTCCATCGGAAGTGTGTGGACACTTGGTTGCTCAAAGCCTCGACTTGTCCAATTTGCAGAGCTAGTGTTAAGTTGAGGGAAGAAGATGCACAACAAGGAGAACTGTGGAGATGTTTTGGTCATAGAAGTAGTAGTTTGCTAGATTTGTAAGTGCCCTGTTTTGTTTCAACGATACTTGAATTATAAAGTTATTATAATCAAAACCATTTCTTTTTCAATATTTCAACTTCCTCTAACATTGTTTGAAGCTTTGTCTCTTTTATGTTCGGTGGTCAAATAGTATGATGGGTTGATTTTTCTTATATATTTGTTCATGATTCAACATTAAGTTGTATATAGATGTAGTAGACGTTTCATTATTGTACACGGTGTTGCTTGACCGTTTCAACACGGATTTATAAAGTGTGTTGATCACGTTCATATGAACATGTTACCTCTGGTTTCCTCTCTTTGGCATTTACAGTTATGTCACAATCAGGAAGTCATCATGTTTAGACTTTTCTTCGATGGGTTTGTATATGCTTGGTTTCTTAAGCCTTGAATTAGTCTAAGTCTTGGTTTCGTTCTTTTACATTTTAGATCATATAGGTGATATCTTGTGGCTCTGTAGACTTGGACCAAGTCTAATGGATGCTAAGAATCTCCAAGACTGAAGCTACCCAGAGTTACAAGCCAAAGACTCTTCCCTCCATAGAAAAGTAATGGGTCAACCAATCAATCAGAGTCTTATGATTAGTACTATATAAGCAGATGGGTATGAACGTACGATCTTATAAACACTCACAAACATTTCCAAAACCAACATCCAAGAGCTTTTTCTTTTTCTTGCAACCCAATGGATCGAGTTCCGTTCTTGAATGTTCTAAAGGAGTTTGTGGGTATCTTAAACGAATCCCGCAAACTCTTTCTCAAGAACAAGAAGTTGATGTTCTCTGTCTTGGTATTCCCTCTCTTGCTCAATGGTTTAGTTTACTTGTTCAACGTCCTCGCCATTAAACCGGAGATAACAAACTTGATTGAAGAAGCCAATCTGTTACCTATGATGGATCCAAGCAGTCCGGAATACATAGTCCAAATTATGAAAATCTTTGCAGATTTTCGCCAATTTGTGGCTTCTTCATACATCTTCTCCGCTGTGTCCTTCATCATCAACCTTTTATCCATTCTAGTCATCGTCCACGCTTCGGCTATTACTTACAAAGATGAGAACGTCAAGATCAAAGAGTTTCCGGTTCTGACCCTTAAATCTTGGAAGGGACCTCTTGTGACCTATTTCTACATCTCTCTCTTCAATCTTGGCTATTGGCTTCTGTTCGCTATAACCCTTTTTCCTCTCCTTGTGTTGACTAATTTTACTTTCTTGGCAGCCAAGTCTTGCATTTTGTTTGTTCTGTTCGCATTGTTCCAGTCCTATTTAGCCATTGTTTGGTATCTAGCTTTGGTCATATCGATACTTGAGGAAACTTATGGGATCCAAGCTTTGGGGAAAGCTGCAAAGATTGTTAAAGGGATGAAGCCAAAGCTATTCCTCTTGAATCTTTTCTTCGGTTTATTGATCTCCGGTTTAGCTCAGATCATGAGGGTGGTCGGTTTAAAACCGTCGTTTGCGGTTACCTTAACCACCGGTTTGGTTGTAGTGGGGTCAATCTTTGTGGTGACGATGTTCCAACTCATCACATACACCGTTGCATATTTCCAATGTACGACGAGCCTCCACGGCCAAGACGTTGAATCGCTGAGGGATGTTGAATATACGAAACTACCATCCACTTCGCTTATAGGAGCATTGCCTTGAAAAAATATTTCAAGACATAATATTGTATAGTCTCATGAATGGATTGTTTGTTTGTTTTGGGATTTGGTAAATATATTATCAATTAATAATCAAAGGTTTGGTTGAATATCTAGCAACATATATATTTGCCTCTATTTTTTATACAATAAGTGCATGTAGCATGTGACGTGTATCTATAAAAAATACAAATATTAATAATGATTCAATATTTATATTATTTGATTATATTGTGGATGGATTAAGATTAATATTTTTTAATGATTGATGTCTATTTTTTCAAACGGGTTAAAACAACAAATCATCATAATCTATTTTCTATTTAATAAAAAATTTTAAATATTAAATTTATATTTTTGATTATATTGTGGACGAATTAAAAGTAATATTTTGTGATTAGATTATTCTGACAAACATGCAAAAGACTTCCGACATACACACTATATAAAAAAATTAAAATGATGAGAGATATTAAAAATAAAATATTATAGGTCGACGCAAAATAGATAATATTTACAACGAAATCATGGGTTAAAATCATGATCCAAGTAAATTAACTTTTGTTGAAAATAACTTAAAATACTATTCGTCTTCAGCACGAGTTAAAATTCAATAATTAATTTATATTTCAAAATTTCTCATAAATATATTCTTTAAGACAAATTAAATATCATTTAAGAAAACTAAAAATTGTAGAAAAAAGAACTTCATTTCTTTTAAATTAATTTTCAAAAAATATAAGCTAAATTATTATTATTATTATTATTATTATTATTATTATTATTATTATTATTATTATTATTATAATTTTACTTAATATTTCTAATTTATATATTTGAAAAATTAATGTAAAGTTATCCCTTACTATTTTTTATATATTTTTAAGAAATATGTTTTCACTTAATATTTTTTATATGTTTGTATTCAAATAAATATTTAAGAAAACTTTTTAACTAAAAAATACGAAATTAAATTTTATACAAAAATACTTATAATACATAATACAACTATACTTGTAAATATATCATCTAATCTAACCAGACTTCTAAATTTCTTTTAAAAAATTTCCAAACTTACCAAAATAATATAAAGTGATTAACATAATAAATTTTAAATACATATTTCAACTAATAGAACCAAAGTTAAAAAAAAAAAAAGGACTAGGTAACCACACCCAACTAAGAAGGAAAGGAACCAATGAAGATTAAAAAAGCAAAGAAGTAAACAACAAATCAAAAAAGAAGCAGGAAATCAAAGAAAAAAACAAGCAAGCAACTAAACGAATCGATGAAGCAAGTAACAAAATCACACAACCAAGGAAAATTAAGAAAGCAAGCAAGCAGGAAAGTAAGCAAAGAAATAAACAACAAATCAGAAATCAAGTAAGCAGGAAATCAAAGAAAAAAACAAGAAAGTAATAAACTAATCAATGAAGCAAGTGACAAAACCACACACAACCAAGCAAGAAAGAAACCAATGAAAATTAAGAAAGCAAAGAAGCAGGAAAGGAAGCAAAGAAGTAAACAAACAAAGCAATAAATCAAGTAAGCAGGAAATCAAAGAAAAAACAAGAAAACAAGCAAGAAAGTAATAAAAGAATCAATGAAGCAAGTAACAAAACCACACAACTAAGCAGGAAAGAATCCAAGGAAAATTAAGAAATCAAACACGGAGGAATTGAAGCAAAGAAGTAAACAACAAATCAAGAAAGCAAGAAAGTAATAAACGAATCAATGAAGCAAGTAACAAAACCACACAACTAAGCAGGAAAGAAACCAAGGAAAATTAAGAAATCAAACACGGAGGAATTGAAGCAAAAAATAAACAACAAATCAAGAAAGCAAGTGACTAAGGGAGCAAGTAAGAAAAACAGCAATATATGTATGCATATATTGATGAATAGGTACGTATGAATGCAGATGTATGAATCTAAATATGCATTCTTCAAGTGATTGAGGAGAACCATATAACATTATTTGGTTACTGAGATACGTCACATTAGACAATGAAATCTGTTGCTGCAGAGGAAAAAGAGACGATGATCAAACGGTTAAAGCAAAATCAAAAAACCAGTTAGAAGAAAAGGGTTGAAGGGAACATACTTGACAGTTTCTAGGATTTGTAATAGCTTCATCCCCAGAGATGATCTTGAGAAGCTTTTGGGATCAACTCTGTAGGCTTCCAATGATCCCATAAGACACAGATAACAGCATATGATGAAAAGTAGATGAACAAATTAACAAGTCGTTTAGTAAAATCAAAAGATGAAGCAGAAGAAAAAGACTGAAGCGAACATACCTGGTGAAATAGAGATGAACTGATCATACAAACGAAGGGATTTATCTACACCTACCTGGATATGAAATATTAGTATCCAACAACTTACAATGCATCGAAAAGCTTACTTTACTTGGTCACTGAGATACGTTACATTACACTACGAGATCTGTTGCAGAGGAAAATAAAACTGTGAAAGCAAATTCAAAATACCAGTCCTTGATAAACAGTCAGGAGTCTTCACCTGTCATATTTTTGCCAACAGTAATTAGTAAGGAAGTAGGAAACATAAACAAGTTCAGTAGTTAAGTAAGCAAGTAAGAGATAAGAAAAGAATCAATGAAGAAAGGAAGTAAGGAAGTTAAGTAAGAAATTAACAAAGACTTCGCTGAATCTAGTATTAAAGATAACAAGAATAAACAAGAACCGATGAAGCAAGCAAGTAAGGAACTTAACTAAGAAATAAGCAAAGACTTCACTGAAGCAAGTAAGCAGGGAATCAAAGAAAAGAACAAGGAAGCAAGCAAGAAAATATAATAAAGGAATCGATGAAGCAAGTAAGGAACCACACAACTACGAAGGATAGGAATCAAGGAAGAATAAGAAAACAAACAAGCAGGAAATGAACCAAGGAAGAAAGCAAAAAAATTAGTAAACACACAAAGCAAGAATTCAAGAAATCAAAGAAAAAAACAAGAAAGCAAGCAAGAAAGTAATAAATGCATCAATGAAGCAAGTAACAAAACCACATAACAAGAAAGAAACCAAGAAAATTAAGAAAGCAAACAAGCAGGAAAGGAAGCAAAGAAGTAAACACAGAAAGCAAGAAATCAAGTAAACAAGAAATCAAAGAAAAGAACAAGAAAGCAATAAACGAATCAATGAAGCAAGTAATACAACCACACAACAAGAAAGAAACCAAGGAAAATTAAGAAAGCAAACAAGCAGGAAATGAACCAAGGAAAGAAGCAAAGAAGTAGTAAACACACAAAACAAGAATTCAAGTAAGCAAATCAAAGAAAAAGCAAGAAAGAATGTAATTAAATTAATCAATGAAGCAAGTAACAAAACCACACAACCAAGCAGGAAAGTAACTAAGGAAGGAAGCAAAGAAGTAAACAACAAATAAAGAAAGCAAGTAAAAAACCAAACAGCAAAGATCCAAGGAAGCAAGCAACTATACAGTATGTATGAATCTAAATATGCATTCTTCAAGCAATTGAGGAGAACCTAAATCGCACAAAGAAAACTCCAAAATTAAATTCGGATTCAAAACTGCACTGTTCACAAACAGAGAGAAGGAGAAGGAGGATGAAACAAAGTGACGCTCTTGGCTAACGGCTAGTCTTCATTTATAATGACTCCATTTTTGTTCATGTTAAATCGAATTTTTTATATATTTATTTTTTAAACCGTCCAAGAAGACAAAAGACCCATGCGTGAAAATTTCTCATTTTCGAAAAAAAAGTAAAATATTTTTTAAAAAGTTACCGTTGACACACAACAAAAAAGTTACCGTTGACAAATGGTGAACCAAAGAAAATCTGCACCTTGAATCCGAATTTATTTTCACTTTTCACTGTTGATGCAGCCCATCATTCGATTGAGTTTACTCTAAAATATTTGGTCCTACATTGTAAGCCCACTAAATTCTGGCCTAATATTGGCCCAATAGAATTTCTCTATTTTTAATAGATGGCTAATTAAAATTATTGGAGATAAATTGGATAGTAAGATCATCTTCAACAAAAAGAATGTATGTGATTTTTTTTTATCTTCCAAAATTTTGTTGAAAAATTCACACGCATCTTAATTTTTATTTTCTTTGGAAGCTCTCTTAAACATTGTTAATTAGCCAAGAAGAAATTTTTTGTTTTTCACCTATCTTCACCAAATCAATTTTGCTCAGCAATGTGGATACCTTGTGGAACTACATCAACCGACAAAACAGATAGCATTGTGCTCTTTTCTTTTTGGCTAACAAGTTAGCACGAACATTTAGAGTGTGCGGAATCAGATGTAAATGAAAGCTAACAAAACGATCGCAAAGATTACTAAAAAGTTTTGACATAAAGTGTTAAGTTCTATGGACTTCCAACTCAAAATTAATTGGCAATAAGTGGATTGGCCCATATCTCTTATATACTAGTTAAGATCCCTTTCAATTTTCGATGTGGGACATTATGTCCTTATAAGCCACTTCGAGATGATGGCTCTTTGGCCATTAATTTCGGAATGTTCGGGCATGGATTGATGATACCGGTTACGGGCCTGTTATGTCGATAGTTGGACTAACTATGGGTCGGATCGGATTGGATAGCATGGATCAGACTCTGCTACCATGTTAAGTTCTATGAGTTTTGAATTCAAAACTAATTGGAATTGAGTGGATTGACTCATATCCCTTATATACTAGTTAAGATCCCTTCCAACTTCGATGTGGGACATTATGTCTGATGGTCAACTAATATGTTGGATCTTCAGTCATCTTAGTTAAATTTGAGCAATTCGTCTCGAAAACAACCGAGAGAAACATTATGTCACGACGGCTGGACATGGCCCATAGCAGACCATCCATCTCTGTTCTGCTCTACAACTGCATGAATGGATCTAATAACGTGTGTGAACCGAGTAAATCCTGTCCACTAAATATATAATATCAGCTCTATTCACATTTATTTTCCTAGAAATTGTAGGACCATCGTACAAAAGTTATTGATGCAAACTGCTCACCCCCATAACAACGAAAAACTATATGTTATAATAAATGGTCAAATTATCAGTAATCAATTATTCTCTCTTTTTAAAATTATTTGATATCTTAGAACAAATTTGATCTTTCAAATTTTCTTAAATTAATTTTAACATTGTTGAAAACTGTATGTTGAATTATATTTTATAGTTTTAATGATATTCTTAGAAAGATATATGACTTAATTCTTATGTTTTTACTCAAAACATCAAACATAATGAAACGAAGTAAATAATATTTATATTTGGACAAGAAAATTTAATATGGAAAGCTCTTATATGTTTTAACAGGATGATGAAGCTCTTATAAGTTTTGAGAGGATGACGTTGAGTATTTGTAATGATTATTATCAAAAGAAAATTAACATTATATTCATCTCAACATCAAAAGCATCTGAGAAATTATGGGATATCAATGGATAATATATAATAAAAAAATTTATAATCACGTGAGAATTTTTCTTCGAGAGAATCAATGTTCTTGAAAAATGAAAGATTCAATTGTTTTAATTTTACCTAAAAGCTTATAAGAATGAGTCATCTTTTCCTATTTTATGGTTGATCATGAGTCATTCCTTCGTTCATTGGATTTCATTTTATTCCTTTTTGTTGATGTTGATTAGCTTTCAATCTTTTTTTTCTTTTAGCTTTCAATCTTACGAGAATATATATTACCGGTGAAGCCACAAATTTCATATGTAACTGCAAATGACCATATATATTCGTTTCGTGATAAAAAAAAAATGTGTATATACATATATATATATATATATATAGGCAACCGTTTATTTATCGTTAATACTATGCTGCGTTTGTGTCCATATGTAGCTGACATTTTGTGAACACTTTCTTGTCGATTTTTGTCCCTTTTCTATAAAGGTAGAATTATCTTCTTTTTGTATGAATAATGGAAAATATTAAAATAGCGAAAGGACATACTTCGCCAAGGTATAATAATATTCTCGAGCACATCAGCAATATTAACCACAAGAAAAGGGAAAAAAAGAATGATAAAAAGCAGTGTAGTGTTTCAGACGCAAATCCATTACAGATATTCTTCTAGAAACACATACGTCTCTTTGCATCTAAAAATATTTAATTCTTCTTATAGAGATAAGTTCAGAAACTGGTCATGGACGAAAGAAGCTTCCCCATCCCGTGGAAGACATCTTGAATTTAACTAGAAATTCATGTGAACAAATAGTTCCATCGAGGTTTTATTGTATAAACCTAGCTAACTAGCTATAGCTAATTGGATCGTGCTTATAAGTTCAGATCACGTGAATGTGTGTATTCATAGTCTTAACGGGACCTAAGGTACGATCGATACAGCTAGGTTAAAGTTTGAATACTAATTTTATACAACAAATAAACCTTGTAGATGAACTATTTCGCATAAATCATATAAAATGTTTGGCATACATATAAACTTTGGTCTGGTACACGTCAGACTTGGGATATATATAGTCATATCGTATTTAATTAGTTGTAAAAGAGTCAAGTTTCGTTGTACATTGGCCAAAAACTTATAACATGCCACGACCAAAGAAAAGATTTCCCAGCATTCGTATCTTACTATCAATATCAAAATTTATACCAAAATAATTTCAATGCAACATTATCCATTTTTTAATAACCAGACGTTCTACAAATATTCAATTCATAGTCTTTATATATATACTAACCGGTGGTAATGGAAACTAAAACTTAAATATTTAATATAGTTATTGGATTATCTTGAAGACAAGTTTGTAGGTTTGGTTAGTTAGATTCACAACTATGATACATTGATATACTTCTTCTGTTTCTCACTAATAATTTTTTTGATATTTTTACATATATTAAGAAAACATATTAAAACTTGACAATAAATATATCAATTTCTGTGATTAACAATTTTCAAGAATTTTAAACCAATAGTAATACAATTTGTCATTAAAAATCAATATAAAACTAAAAATCCATTTTTAAAACATAATTTTAAAAAAATATTTAACTTTTCAGAAAGGGAGTGAGTATAAAGTGTACAGTATGTTTTATTAAATGGGAGAGTACGTACAAATTAACTAACCCCATTATGCAAAAGTTAATCGTATAAACAACTTTTCTTTGTCAAAATTTTAACTTTTAAGTAATTTGTAAATAAAATAAAAGATGCATCATTGATTCGCTGGCTAAAACTGATGGACTCGCCTGTTAGTGGATAAGTGAAACTCAGTTATAACTGATTCTGTAACCTCGAGCCGAGCCTATCCATTGGTGGTGGTATCATTTGCCACGTCTTTAATCCTTTTATCACTTAAAAATCTTCTTTCTATTCACGTGTTTGATCTTCTTCCTCGCATTAATATCTCAGTTTGCTACAGAAAGTGAAAATAAAAGTACTCGAGTTCGATTCATATATACTAGTATTAATTTTAGACAGTGTCTGGCCTTAATTCTTTTTTTTTTAAACACTAATTTGTTAAATTCTAATACAAATTATGATTAAACTATTCTACAACGAATAATTTTATTGTCATATATTTTGTGTACATTTAGTGCCACGTAAGCATTTAGTGGGGCCCGTAAACCGAACTTCGCATGCAAAAAAATTCAAAGACGAAAAAGAAGAGTCAAAAAAAGAAAAGGAATGTTCAGAAAAAAAGTAAGAAAGAGAATATTAAAATAATTATCTCAAGAGGCTATAGATAAAGTGGGACCCGAGAAAATCTTTTAGACAACGTGGCTGATCAGATTGGGTCCCATAAAGAGAATGGTTATCTTCTTAAAACCTTTTTTTTTTGGTGATGTTTTGGTGAAGTTTGAATAGTTTAGTTTTGAAATTTGAAATATGGTTGACTGTCATTCACTGGAATAAGCTTTTTTTTTTTCCCGTCTCACTGGAATAAGCTTAAATTGTTAGCTGTTGCATAACTCGAGTAATTTTTTATATATAGAATTTCCGTAATTTTTTTTTGATTGTGTTGTTCCATTTGTTATTCCGTTCATACAAATACATATCTTTTTAATCCATAGATGAACATTGGAATAATTTTAGAACATGTTAAGAGAAGATTTTTGCTAAAATATATTTAAAATGTTAAATACAGCTTGAAAACTTAAAATATAATTGATTTCCCTTTTACTCTTCATTTTTTTTTCAGAAATAGCTACAAATAACAAACAAGAGAAAAATATAGGAAAACTAGCTCCAGTTTCTCTCAGAATATATTAGCATTTGTGGAAATTTTTTGTGTGAAAAATTTGTAATTTTCTCTCTCAAGAGAGTGAAATTAGGAATCTCAAAAAAAAAAAAAAAGAAATTGGGAATCTCTTTGTTTTTGTGAACCTAATAGATAGAGTATCTAATTCCTACGTCTAAACAATTTATAAAAAAGAATTTTGTTTGCCTTTCGTTTTTAAGGTTTCCATAGAGTGACCAGTTCTTTTCGTCCAATTTATTAAAAATAATATATGTTCCAAAGTAAATAGACGGCTTGCCGTAAATAATCCACGTCAGCAAATAAGATTTTGTCATCACTATTCACATAGATGAATTTTGGAATAATCTACGTTGAAATGAGGAAGAACGGAAAAAAAGTTTGAAACGTTCCTGGAGGATGCATATGACGTGTCAACAGGTGATTGGTTGACATAGCTGCGGGTGGTAACTAAAGTCGGCCACGTCATCCGTAAAAAAAAAACAAAGAAGCACATGCCTCGTGACTTTTGCCATCTCCCTCTTCCCACCCTAACACGCCACGTTTCTTCTACTTGTTTGCCACGTGGCTTTTCATTATCCACCCGCCAGAATCTTAAGTTAAAACTGAGGTTTTAATTATTTTTACTATGAGAATGAATAGTGAAGAATGTGATTATCTTTTTAAAAGATATATTCTGTGATGATTTGGTAAAGTTTGAATAATTAAGCTCTGAAATTTGAAATATTATTGACTGTCTCTCACTAGAATAAGCTAAGCTGTTAATTAGCTGTTGCGTAATTTCAATTTACGCCAAATGTAATTGGAACAAAATTTTAACTTCTGTTTTTATTGTGTACATATTTTGTAATATATATATTTCACATTATTATTCATATAGATGAAGATTGGAATAATTTTAGAATATGCCGAGAGAAGTTTGTTTGTTGTTTTTTTTAAATGTTAAATATGCAACTTAAAATATACTGTAATTGTTTTCCTTTTTTTACTAGAAATATCTAGAAATAAGAAACAATAGAAAATTAGCTCCAGTTTCTATTTTGTTAAAATATATTAGCATTTGTGGAAATATGTACAAAAATAAAATAATTCAATTTCATTATTATTTTCTAAGAAATTATTCTTCAAGAAAATTAAACTGAAAATCTTTTTGTTTTTGTCAAGAAATTGAATACAATATATAGAGTATTTAACTCCTACATATATACATCTATAAAAATATCTTATTTTCTTTCAATTCTAAGGTTTTATAAAGTGACTAGCTGTTTTCGTCCAATCTATTAAAAGTCTCAAAGTAAATAGACGGTTTGCCGGAAGTAATCAATGTCAGCAATAAGATTTTGACAAATAATGTGTATACATGGAAATATAATAGCTGTAAATATTTATTTCCCATATATGTTAGCAAAGTGGAAACATTATTGGAGAAGGAAGAGGTAACAGCTCAGAGCAACTAATCACTAACAAGGAGTAACAGCTTTTAAGATTTTTTTCCTCTTTGGAAAAGAGAAGTCGGTTCGAGTTACACACACCCGCTCATCTAACGGTTCAGATTATCCAGTCATTTCCATCTCGAGAAAATCGAGACCGTCCAAATATTTTTTTTTAAATTTTAAATTTATTTTATTTGGTTTCGTTCTTATCCTCAGCAAAAAAAAAATCCGTTTTTTCTTCTTCTTAAATTCCACAATATGGACGCTCTCTTCTTCTTCTTCTTCTTCTTCTTCTTCTTCGTAACTACGCGTTTTCTCCCCTCCATTAGATCAGAGAAAAACAACACAGAAAAAACTCTCGACTTGCCCAATCTTAATTCGCTTTCGATTTCTAGAAAGTTTGATCTTTTCTTATTGGGTTGAGGTATGTCACCGGAATCTTGGAAAGACCAGCTGAGTCTGGTCTCGTCTGATGATTACCGGATCATGGGTCGAAATCGGATCCCCAATGCCGTCACGAAGCTCTCGGGTCTAGAAACCGGCGAAGGAGATGGCGGCGCGTCGGCCACGAAACCGAAACGGATCGTCGTTTCGAATCAGCTTCCGCTTCGTGCTCACAGAGACATTTCGTCGAACAACTGGTGCTTCGAATTCGAAAGTGACAGTCTTTACTTGCAACTCAGAGACGGGTTTCCTCCGGAGACGGAAGTCGTCTACGTCGGGTCTTTAAACGCCGACGTTCTGCCCTCCGAGCAAGAAGACGTCTCTCAGTACTTGCTCCAGAATTTCCAATGCGTTCCTACTTTCTTGCCCAGTGACTTGCTCGACAAGTATTATCACGGTTTCTGCAAACACTATCTCTGGCCGATTTTTCACTATCTCCTTCCGGTAACGCAAGCTCAGGGATCTCTCTTCGATCGATCGAACTGGAAGGCGTACACGAAGGTTAACAATCTCTTCGCTGATAAGATCTTCGAAGTGCTTAACCCAGATGAGGATTACGTCTGGATTCACGATTATCACCTCATGCTCTTGCCCACTTTCTTGAGGAAAAGGTTTCACCGGATAAAGCTTGGGTTTTTCCTTCACAGCCCCTTCCCTTCGTCGGAGATTTACCGTACGCTTCCTGTGAGAGACGAGATTCTCAAAGGGTTTCTCAACTGCGATTTGATTGGATTCCACACTTTCGATTACGCTAGGCATTTCTTGTCTTGCTGCAGTAGGATGCTAGGGCTCGATTACGAATCAAAGAGAGGGTACATTGGTCTTGAATACTTTGGAAGAATAGTGAGCATCAAGATTTTGCCGGTTGGGATCCACATGGGGCAGCTTGAATCGATTAAGGCTTCTGAAGAAACCGCAGAGAAAGTGAAGGGATTGAGAGAGAGGTTCAAACGGAACATTGTGATGTTGGGTGTGGATGATTTGGATATGTTCAAAGGTATTAGCTTGAAGTTCTGGGCGATGGGTCAGCTTCTTGAACAGAACCAAGAGCTTCGTGGGAAAGTAGTTCTCGTGCAGATTACTAATCCTGCTCGGAGTTCAGGTAAGGATATTCAAGATGTAGAGAAGGAGATACATTTGATTGCCGATGAGATCAATGATAAGTTTGGGACACCTGGTGGTTATAAGCCTATTGTGTTTATGAATGGACCTGTTAGTACTTTGGAAAAAGTCGCTTACTACGCTATCTCGGAGTGTGTTGTGGTGAATGCTGTGAGAGATGGGATGAATTTGGTGCCTTACAAGTACACAGTGACTAGGCAAGGGAGCCCTGTTTTGGATAAAGCATTAGGTTTTGGGCCCCATAATGTGAGGAAGAGTGTCATTATTGTTTCTGAGTTCATAGGTTGTTCTCCATCTCTGAGTGGCGCGATCCGTGTTAATCCGTGGAACATCGATGCAGTCACTGATGCGATGAGCTCTGCCATCAAAATGTCGAATACAGAGAAAAACCTGCGCCACCAGAAGCATCACAAGTACATAAGTTCTCATGACGTGGCCTACTGGTCGCGTAGCTATGACCAAGACCTTCAGAGGGCGTGCAAAGATCATTACAACAAGAGGTTTTGGGGTGTTGGGTTCGGTCTTGGGTTCGGAGTTGTTGCGCTAGATCCGGATTTCAGGAAACTCAGTGTTGATACCATAGGCCATGCTTATGGGAAAACAAGCAGTAGGTTGATCTTATTGGACTATGATGGGACAATGATGGATCAGGAGACTTTGAATAAAAAGCCAAGTGATGATCTCATCTCGCTTCTCAATCGCTTGTGTGACGACCCCAACAATCTAGTCTTTATTGTCAGTGGTCGAGGTAAGGACCCTCTCAGCAAATGGTTTGGCTCTTGTGCAAATCTCGGTATCTCAGCTGAACATGGTTATTTCACTAGGTACTTCTATGTCCTTTACTTCATTATCTTCTCTCTCATTTCTTTAAAGCTAATACTTGTGTACTTCTTTCGATTCTATTATCACAGATATAAGTCTGATTCCCCATGGGAGACGAGTGTATTGCCCGCGGATTTAAGCTGGAAGAGCATAGCTAAACCAGTGATGAAGCACTACACGGAAGCGACTGATGGATCATTCATAGAGGAGAAAGAGAGTGCAATGGTGTGGCACCACCAAGAAGCCGACCCTTCATTTGGTTCTTGGCAAGCTAAGGAGCTTCTTGATCATCTAGAGAGCGTACTCACCAACGATCCTGTTGTTGTCAAGAGAGGTCAGCACATCGTCGAAGTTAAACCTCAGGTACAATGATGAACTAATTCGAGATTTGTTTGCTCGAAGTTGGCATTATCATCATCATTCTAATGTGAATTTGGTTTTCAGGGAGTAAGCAAAGGAAAGGTGGTGGAGCATTTGATAGCAACGATGAGGAACAGCAAAGGGAAGAGGCCGGACTTTCTGTTGTGCATTGGTGATGACCGTTCTGATGAGGACATGTTTGACAGCATAGCGAAGCACCAAGGTGTTTCCCCTATCGCTTTCGCAGAAGTCTTTGCGTGCACAGTGGGCCAGAAACCGAGCAAGGCCAAGTACTATCTCGATGATACACCAATGGTTATCAATATGCTTGAATCGTTGGCCTCAGCTTCAGATAAAGCAAAGGATGGCGAACAACAGAGCACGTTCAGTTTTCATCAGGGACAGTGTCGAAATCAATAGTAGATCTTTGAGAAGGGGTTTGTTTTAGATTGCATGTTGTGATATTAAAAGATTGTAGGATTTGAAAGGGTTTAGGTTACAACAATGGGTTCTAGGGTTTGGTATATGCCTTTGTACAGAGTATCTTGAACTGGTCAATTTGGGTGGCTTGTCCCCATGTGAGATGCTTATACATAGAAAAGGAAATAGATATGTCATGATTCATTTCAGTTTTGTTTTTCTGTCTCGTATTTCAGATTCACATTGATCAGATGAAGAGAGCAACGAAATGAGTAACAGAAGTTGTACTGTTTATGAATAGTATTCCATGAAATATGTTGACTAGGTTTAGGTTCCACTTTCACTTTCGCTAACTTCATGAAAAATGTCACATTATATATACTATCAATACCTTTGTTACATGGTTTTTATCACACAGTAAAGTTTGATTCGATATGTAAAAGCAGAACGTAACCAGTTTATGGATCGTATTTGTCAAGCTCATAGAACTCAATGTTCTTGTACTTCTGCGAGATGATCTCAGCTTGGACCTTTCTTGCAGTATCTGTGGCACACCCGACAAGAATCAGAACAGAAGTTCCTGCAAATCCCCTGAATGCTGTCAAGTGTGTGATCTGTTCGACCACAGCAGGACCAGCAGCAAGAACAGCCAGAAATGCTGAACCAAGAACAGATATCCGGCCAAGGACCTAATATTGCAATCAGAGAATGGTCACACCCATTTTACAAAATGGACAAATGGGCATTAGTTTAGATGGGTAAGTTGGGCTGTGCCCATATGTAAATATGGAAGGACCTAAGGACCATATTAGAGAATTTCAGAGTCTCTCGTCTCTCGCAGTCATCTCGTCGTCGCACACTCTTTTTCTCCGTCTTTCTCAAACTCACCATCGCCGAAATCGTCATCTCCACCGGAGACTAAGTACTTCTCTTTCACCATCGCCGTCGCACAGATGATCTCAACCCGGTTTCTCTGCACATTAGATTTTGTAAGGTTTATGAACGTTTTCTGATTTGGTGGTTTATTTTTTTGTAACAGAGCTTGCGGAGACACACACTGAAACTGGACAAGGAAGCATCTCGCGTGTTCGAGAACAATTGTGCAGACTTCCTGAAGAACAATTGGTTCAGCCCTCGTAAGTTCTTTTTCAAGAGACCCATTGTTGTAAACTTTAGAATTACACTGTGCCAACCCAAAAGTATATTATGTATAGTACATGTGCAGCTTCATTTTCATTTATATATATATATTCAGTCTGTTGGTTAGTTTATCAGGATCTAAACAGAGGTTAAGTAGTCTCATACTCTCATTCAAAACAGTTGATCTGAACAAGTTTGAACATGCATTTCAGTTTTAGTTTCAGTCGGAGCATTCTCATCGGTTTTTGTTATATCTTTGGTACAAACAACTATTCTCCATGTGTAACATACAGTTTGAGACGTTAAAACATGTTAGACGAGTCTTGTGATTACCCTTTTTTAATCCAACTTCACTGATATCGATATGGTTGTGTACTTGTGTGTGTTTTACTTTAATCCCAGTGACTTAGGTTGTAGTTTTGGTTAAGATTAAGTTCATACAAACCTTAATGAAACATACTATATATCGATAGCCTTTAGCATTTTTTTCTTAGGCTTAAGCCCGCCCATTTTACACCTCTACTGTTGTATTAGGATCGTTGGCTGTTCCTTCGCACAAGGTCACGATCGGCAACGAGGAGTATTTCACGAGTTCGAGGTTCCAGAGGTGAGTTTTTTCTTGAGTTTGATTTTCTTTTGCTGCGTTTGCTAATTCGCTACACAATTCATCACAGCCTTAGCATGAGATTAGAGATTATGATGATTCTTCCTTAGTTTTAGTAGACTAGAAACTGCAATTAGAGAATGATCATAGCTTGGGGTTATTTGTACTTTGACTGTGTTCTTTAGATTACAATACAGAACGCAATGTATGCTCTGGAGTGTCGAGATTCCATTATTTTCTGGCTCTGGAGTGTTTAGATTCAGTTGATCTCTTGGTGTAATTCTTCTTACGTATGGACATTGTAAAGTGTTGTTGACATAATCCTCCTTTTGTTTATGCTTCAGTGTGATCTCTTGATTAGTGTGATCTCTTGATTAGTTTTTATAAAGCTGATAAAGTACACGGCTTGTATTAGGAACCGATCATTATCTATGAACATGGCTATATAAGAGGAGTTAATATTTAATCTCCTCTATGTTAAGGGAAAGAACATGATTAGATCAAGATCATATGATCTCTTGCTTTCGTATGTAAATCACTACAAGGATGATGATGTGTTTAGGTCTGAGATGGTGAATGACGTTTCTATTTTTTACTTGGGGTTTAAGATGATTCTTCTTGGTGATGACAAAGACACTTGACAAAGTAGAGAGTGACATGGATTTCTCTTTGTGATGTCTTGTTTTTTTTCTCTTGATTAAAGTGAATCACGTTTCAATGCGATGTCTTGTTTTTTTTTTTCTCTTGTTGCATCAGCTTCTTTTTGTAGCTAACGATGTGAAGTATAACAGAGCCATATAAAGTTTCAATTATTTTCACATTTGTATGAAAGCGAAAGCTCATTCCTTTAGCTATTGTTAAAGTCTGCCTTTAGCTATTGTTTGACATAACGGTCAAGTTTGTTTGCTTATGTCCTGTCGCTGTTCGTCTAACTATCAGCAACTTGTTTGTGATGTCTTTTTTTTTTTTTTTCTCTTGTTGCATCAGCTTCCACTTGATTTCATATTGAGAAGTTGCAGATTAGAGCCATATAAATTTTTGGTGCAGGAGTAGGAAAAAAAATGCAAGCTTCTTGTGGAAGTACTTCAATGGGGTCTCTTCAGCAACCTGGACGGGTTCAAGGACCTGTATTTTCCCCAATAATGTCCCCAGTGACCAAATTTTCTCATCAACTGAAGTTCAACTTCCCGAGACCTTGCCCTTCTTTGTTTCTGAAAAAAAGCCCGAGAGCATCTTCAGTCTTGGTACCTGATGTCGAGACTACCAGTAAGAGACATTTATTTTCCATTTTGATCATGCGAAGGAAATGGTTATGTATTCCATAGCGTGGTTTTGATTCTTATGATTGTGACTGATGTTTAGGCAATGAAATCCCTTTTGAGGACTATGGGCGTCGCGAAGTGGATCCAGAGGTCGATGAGATTATCATTAAGGAGAAAAATAGACAATTCAGGAGCTTGGAGCTTATTGCATCCGAGAATTTCACGTCTCGAGCTGTTATGGAGACTGTTGGTTCATGCCTTACCAACAAGTATTCTGAGGGACTGCCTGGTAAAAGGTAATGAAGTTCGTAAGAATGACCTTCTTTTGTTCTTTTTTTTTTTTGTTACTCATCTGTTGTGCATGCCTCACAGGTATTACGGTGGCAATGAGTTCATCGATCAGCTGGAGACACTCTGCCAGAAGCGGGCTTTAGCTACCTTCCGCTTAGATTCTACGAAATGGGGGGTTAACGTTCAGCCGTTATCTGGTTCACCTGCAAACTTTGCTGTGTACACCGCCATACTAAAACCTCATGATCGTATCATGGTAAGCGTAGATTGTTTGTTCCCTCCACCTCATCTTTTCTTGTGTGTTTAAGATACTGAATATATTAGTGGCCTCTTTGAGCATTTAGGGTTTGGATTTACCTCATGGTGGCCATCTGTCACATGGGTTCATGACTGCCAAAAGGCGTGTATCTGGAACTTCAATATACTTTGAGTCCATGCCTTACCGACTTGATGAATCAACAGGTGGTGCATTTCTTATGATAGCGTCTCTGCAACTACGTTTATACGAGGCTATTTCCTGATGTCTGAATAATTTTGAGCAGGCATCGTGGACTATGATATGCTCGAGAAAACTGCTGCACTGTTTCGACCAAAGCTTATAATTGCAGGAGCTAGTGCGTACAGCCGAGATTTTGACTATCCTCGCATGGGGAAGGTAAATTTAAACCCTAATCCTTGAGTATTTGTTTTATGCGTTCTGTCTAGAGTTGGCTTTCGATAACGGCTGATGTTTCATTTTCCTGGCTGCTTGTATGAATTTTTGAAGATCGCAGACTCAGTTGGTGCTTTTCTGATGATGGATATGGCTCATATCAGTGGGCTTGTGGCTGCCTCTGTGTTAGCTGATCCTTTTGAGTATTGTGATATTGTTACAACAACCACTCACAAGGTATGTATGTTCTGGAATCTGAAACATATGTATGTTCTGTAATTTGAAACTTACCTTCCATTTGAATGTACACAAAAGAAATAGTTCTCGGAGTATCCCAAAATCTGATAGATTGTTTTACTTTTCCTTATTAGTCGTTGAGAGGTCCGAGAGGTGGCATGATCTTCTTCAGGAAGGATCCAGTTAATGAGGTTGAACTTGAATCTGCCATTAACAATGCTGTCTTCCCTGGTTTACAGGTTGAGAGATTCACCACTCTTTCTAACTTTCTTAGGTAATTTTGCTTTCGACGTGATTAAAAGTTGTTGCATTGTATATTTCTAGGGTGGCCCTCATAATCACACAATCGGAGGGTTAGCAGTCTGCTTGAAGCATGCACAGTCGCCGGAATTCAAGGCTTACCAGAAAAGAGTACTCGCTCTTTTACTGGATCATTAAGTTCTTCTGCACTTGGGAAATTTATAACATTTTTTTGGTGCTTGTGTAGGTTGTGTCTAACTGTAGGGCTCTAGCGAACCGATTGGTCGAACTCGGGTTTAAGCTGGTTTCTGGGGGCAGCGACAACCACCTAGTTCTCGTCGATCTTAGACCATTGGTAAGTTCTTACAAACTCTATTAATGGCCCCCCAAACAATGGACTCTTTTCTCTGATCATGCATGATGCGACATCTGATCAAATATTCTTGTTATGGTTAGGGCATGGATGGTGCTCGGGTTGAGAAAATCTTAGACATGGCATCAATAACTCTCAACAAGAACTCTGTTCCTGGCCAGCCTCTTCCCTTATTCTCTGTTTTGTTCCATTTGAAAAAAGATGTTAGTCAATTACTCAATTCGCCGAGATCCATGTTTCAAAGTTATCAAGAAAGAAACAGGCTCGGTCTTTGAATTCAGTTTACATAGAAACCTTTTCTAAGACAATCGATATGGAGAAGGTTGGATGAACGGAAACAGAGTTTGTGGAAACGTGTTTTTGAGGGTGGTGTTGTATGTGCAAATGTGAAACAGGGGATAAAAGTGCGTTGGTTCCAGGGGGGATAAGGATAGGAACGCCTGCGATGACGACAAGAGGACTCTCAGAGAAGGACTTTATGGTGGTTGCTGACTTGATCAAGGAAGGTGTGGAGATAACGATGGAAGCCAAGAAGTTGGTTTCGGGAACAAAGCTTGGAGAATTCACCAAGTTGGTGACTTGTGCTGATTTCCCATTGAAAGAGAGAGTGGAGAGTCTCAAGGATAGAGTCGAATCCTTCACCTCTCGTTTCCCCATTCCTGGAGTTTGAAGTCATATAAGTTTTTTTTTTTTTTTTCTTTTTAAAACAGATGTCGTCTTGTTGTACCTTTTATTATCTATATCCCCATTGAGGGGTCGGTTTGATCAGCTCCTTTGCTTGTGTCCCAAGTTTCAAAAGTAGGCATTTAAATCTTTAGCAAATCCAAAATAGGGACATATGTTTTTTTTTTGTCATCTGAAGAATTCATTAAAACAAAGGTGGAATACAACACCAGAGAAAGACAACACTTTCCCGGAGACTAAGCCGGCAGACACAGAGAAATCTCCAGAAACTAAAACCCAAAAAGGGTAGCTTGGATAACACAACACAAACTCAAACTTGCATCAAACGCACAAAACTTTGTATTTTCCCAAACACATAGTTTTTTTTCTAAAGTAGTTTCCGTGAAAAATGTTGACTTAGTTTAGGTTCCACTTTCCTTTTCGCAAATTTCATGACAAATGTCACATTATATATATACTAATCAAAGTCAAAACCTCTGTTACATAGTTTTTCACACAGTAAAGTTTGATTGGATATGTAAAAACAGAACGTAACCAGTTCATGGATCATATTTGTCAAGCTCATAAAACTCAATGTTCTTGTACTTTTGCGAGATGATCTCAGCTTGAACCTTTCTTGCAGTATCTGTGGCACACCCGACAAGAATCAGAACAGAAGTTCCTGCAAATCCCCTGAATGCTGTCAAGTGTGTGATCTGTTCGACCACAGCAGGACCAGCAGCAAGAACAGCCAGAAATGCTGAACCAAGAACAGATATCCGGCCAAGGACCTAATATTGCAATTAGAGCCAGAGATTTTCAAATAGATTGATAAACCAAAACGGGAAGTTTGAAGAATCTGAGGAAGCAGAGAGAGAGAGAGAGGATCTTACGGTTTTGATGAAGAGAGCAGTGCTTTTACCAGGTCGGACAAGAGGGATCGATGCACCTTGTCGTTTAAGCTGTTCGCTCACATCGTCCGGGTCAAGTTGCAGGAAAGTGTAGTAGTAGTTGAAGAAAGCTATGAGAAGTATATTGGTTGGGAGATAGAAAGAACCTGCAAGAGTTTGTGTAACATTAGCAAAGTAGTTTCAAAGGACTAAATCGTCTTCCTTGACAGAACATCAGAACTAGACGAACTCACCTCCAGGGTTCAAACCGTAAGCAACGTTCTTGAGAGCAGATATGCCGGTGAATCGTGCTAGTGTAGCTGGAAGAGCAAGAGATGATGTGGAGAATATGATAGGCATCACTCCAGCACTATTGACCTTGAATGGAAGATAAGCAGATTTCTGCAGCCCACCGGCTTTGCTGGTGTATCTCGAGGCATAGTTGAGCGGAATCTTCCTCTCTGCTTCCTGAAACAAATTGCTTATTAGACAAGAAGCATACCAAACTTCTTAGAACCGTTGAAAAGAACAAAACTTGGTTTAAGTTAGTTACCTGAACATACACAATCCCGAGTACCAAGAGGAGGAATGAAACAACGATGGTGGCGAGACCAGTATAGTTTCCTTCTTGTAAGGCTTCCGCTGCTGTTCTACCAAATGATGCAGGCAAGTAAGAGATAATACTCGTGAATATCAATAGGGAAGTGCCGTTCCCGAGTTTCAGATCAGAGATTCTCTCTCCAATATACGTAGTGAGAACGGAGCCAAGCGTCAACAACGTGACAGAAGAAACAACCCATTCCGTGCTGAAGTCATTCACGTAAGGACGAAGGTAAACCACTTGTCCAATTGCTTGTACTATCGCAAATCCGACTGAAGCGTAACGAGTGTACTGAAGGATCTTTTTCCTACCGGCTTCGCCTTCTTTTTTCTGAAGATCTTGCAGCTTTGGATACACTTGAGCAAGAAGCTGAAACACAATCTGTGCGTTGATGAAAGGGACAATCCCGAGAGAGCATATACCAAGCCTACCAATGCCTCCCCCAGAGAATGTATCCAATGTGCTCAACAAGCTGTTCTGATCCAAATTGCCAACAAAAGCTTCTCTATTGACACCACCTAGTGGTATGTATATCCCAAGCCGAGAGAGAGCTAAGAACCCAAGAAGCTTCAGAAACTTCCCAGGCAATGGCCCTTTGAAGAAATCTCCAAAATCAATGGAACTGTCCTCAATAGCAGCTGAAACATTCAAAGAGTAAGCATCATCAATCTTGCTAAACTACGCAGATAAGCGAATGCATGTTGCGTATATAAGCTAAACGGACCTGCCACGCCCCGACCAGAAGACGGCTTGTCTCTTTTGCTACCAGAGGAGCTTTCAAGTGATGGAGACAAAAGACTCAGAAAGCTTTCCCAAATGCTACTCAGACCAGACGTTTCTTTTGGATTGATACCCAACGGATCAAAAACCGAAGCCTCAGAGCTGGACAGAGAAACTCCAATCAGTAAACAATGTACGGTAAAGGGAGAGAACAGCAACACGCCAACACTTCTTGATAAATTTCTATGAATAAGAGACTGAAAAAACCCTCAAGACCTATAAAATCATACATAGCCAAAGAAACACCAAGTGGTCCTATAAATTCTATAAAAATCAATTTCTTTAGTTTCATCAGTAGGATTCACATATTTTCTATCTGTAAAGTTGAGAACTTTAAGTCGCATTACCTAAAACAGGAGCAGTATCATGGATTTCAAGTGGAACCCATCTGATATAAGATTGAAATCTCAAAGGAAGAAGTACCTTCTAGAGTTGATAACAAGACCGAGATTCCATGATTTGGCTTTACAAGTGTTCCTAGTCTTTGTCGGAACGGAGAAGCTTGCTCTGTACACAGAAGAGCTTCGTAATCTCGAAGATGATTTGTGGTTGAGACGAGACAGAGACGCGAGGTTTGAAGAAGAAGAGTAAGAGGAAACTTCGCTTACCGTTATCATCCTTATCCTTTGTCTTCTCCAGACGAACGATTTCTTCTTTTCTTTTTCATTTTTTGTTTTTTTTTTTAGTAAATGTTTTTGTTTATCTAATGGGAAACTAGAGAATGGGATGTGTTTAAGGTCCAGGCCTTGTAGGCCCAATATGTATTTGCATATTATTATTTTTTGTCAACTATTTGCATATTAATATTTCTGGTTTCGGGCATTTCGGATTTTTTAACCTAAGGTGGCAAGTTCAAATACAATACCGAATCACATAAATACATCAGTTTTTCTTTTTTCTTGATATTTGAATTCATATTTGATTCAGCATTTCTGAAAAACAAGGGGTACCAGAGATTTGATGCAGAATTTAATCTCCTTTACATGCAAAATTTAACATTTTTAAGGCTATGAATCCCTCTATTCGTCTAGAGCATACATCCATGCACTTCAAATCTGATTTAGAGGAACCGCCGAATTTAACGACTGAAATAGATGTATTTAGTCATCTTTCTTTTAGATTTATGATTTGTTCTATATTTTTATTTATCGTATTTTGAATCACCTTGCAAAAAGGTTTTAGTCTAAAAGGTATGTAGTTTTTCCGTAGACTTTCTGATTTCAAACTATAATTGGTTCAAAATATTAACTATATTGAATTAGACTAATAAAATATAGAGTTTTTGATCTAAAAAAAACCATAGCACCAATATTCAGATTCCAAACTAGTTGGTTCAAGAGATTATTATTTTGAATAACATTGATAAAACATTCATCAACAAGAATCGATAAACAGTCATCTTCACAAGTAGATACACATCATTCTGGAGATAGTCCCGGAGATTGGCCTATCTGAATATGGTGAATAGAACAACAGTGCAAACACAAATGCAGTGGGCCCACCATACGGATTCATCCACTCGAAGGTCTTTGTTTTCTCGGAAAATCATTTCCTTTTCTGCTGACAAAGAGACGACTTCTTCTGACGCGACTATGATTACTGGCAGAGTAACTGGCGCAACCAAGACAGTGGCAGTAGCTGGTTGCTCCTCGTCGGCGGCGGCTGGTTGCTCCTTGGCGCCGGCCACATGATTCTTCACATTCTTGTAAAAAAAGCAATCTACCTATTACAAAGTGTATTGCCCATTTCGGAAGCGGAAAAAAAAAACATAGCACCAATATTCAGATTCCAAACTAGTTGATTCAAGAGATTAATATTTTGAATAACATTGATAAAACATTCACCAACAAGAATCGATAAACTGTAAATGTAAAATAAAACACAAATTCATCCTGAACAGCTAAACAATGCACACAAAATAGGCCAAAATTGATTCATTTCTAGCAGAATAGTGTACACACTGTGCACAGTAAAAGGTTTTTAACTTTCAGATCATCTTCGACGCCATATTCCATGTCTAACGTCAACAAATACAAGTAGAAATAAAGACTCGCAACACAGAAACACCCATCATGTTTAATTAATCTTCAGAAAGTCACCTAAGAATCCATCGGAAAATCCCAGATCGTCTTCTACCAAGTACTCCATCTCTAAGGCCATAACGTACATGTAGAAACAAAGACCGGAAACGCCATCGTGTTTGATTTGAAGAAATTCACCTAACAAAGTGAAAATGCTGAAACAGAACATGGATGCAATATATACATGATTTTAACTTCGGAATTAATCTGTATTAATGTTGTTTTCTTAAAAACTGTATCATGAAGATGAGAGACAAAATTTAAATCCTTCCACGACAATTTACAGTTGATCACTCTGAATAAGAATTCAATTTGTAATATCCTCTCCTATGAAAAAATGGAAAAATGTCATTTAAATCTCCAACTTTTTAAAAAATAGTGGTTTAAATCACGAACTTTCCAAATGTTATTTAAATCCTAAAAATTTTGTTGACTTCCTAATTAAATTACGAATTTTTTTATTTCTAAATTAAATAACAAAATTTTGTTATTTACGCCATTTGAGTCATGTCCAAAAATTACTTTAAAAAATTTATGAAATTTATTAAGTTTTATCAAGGTAAAATTACAAATATGATAAAAAAAATTCAAAAATAAAATAAAATTAAGTTCTTGATTTTTTTGAGTGTTTAAAATATTTATATGTATATTACAGTTTACCATGAATATTGGATGTCCAATATTTGAGATGCTTTTTTGATGCAGCGCATCTTTAGAGTTTAATACCGTTCTTTTATTTTCCTTTATTTTGGGAGGGTTTTAGATTACGATTTCATTTGATGTTATCAGATCTTTTATGTTAAGATTCTGATACTCTGTTTTGTATAAGAGGGGATTGTCTCGTAGGGAGAGAGATCAATCGATATTGAATAATATTCAGAGCTTTCAGCTTTATTTCCTTTCTGATTATAAGCTTCCACAGAGCTAATAGTCTTAGAGAAGAATCTACGTTCGGGAATTCTAAGAATCAACGAATTGAAGATTTTGTTACACTTCCGCTACACCAGTTTGGTATCAGAGCCGAAAATCCTTTTTGATTTCTGAGCCAAATTTTGTTTTTGCCATCATGCCTCCAAGACGTAACAATCGTGGTGATGACCCGATCAACGAGTGGGGAGAATTGAGGCAAACCTTACTTGCCATGCAAGAAAACATCCAAGCTACCATCCATGATTCAATCCTTGAAATGGGAGAGTTACTGTTGCACCGTGATCAACGCCAGCCAGCGTCGCAACATGGATCCGAGGAAGAGTCTGATGAGGATGAGAATCCTTTTGCGGATTACAGATCTCGTCGTGGTGCCATGGAGAACGACCGACGCCGTGATGATCGCCGTTGGGAGTTCGGTTTCAAAGTGGATCTTCCTGAGTTTCATGGAGGAATGAGAGGCGAGGAGCTTCTTGATTGGATTGTCGCGGTGGAGGAGGCACTGGAATTTAAGAAAGTTCCGGAGGACCGCAGGGTTGCTTTGGCGGCCACAAAGTTTCGTGGAAAAGCAGCTTCATGGTGGATGCAGGTCAAAGCCATGCGAGCTCGAGCTGGGAAGGAGAAAATCCGTTCATGGGATAAGTTGCAGAGGTTGTTGAAAGAAAATTTCTTGCCGTACAATTTTGATCGCACAATGTTCACTCGCCTCCAGAATTTGCGTCAAGGCTCACGTACCGTCGACGACTACGCCGAAGAGTTTTCTTTGCTGTTGACACGTAATGAGATTCATGACAACGAGATGCAGTTGGTCTCTCGTTTCATTGGTGGGTTGCGTCCTCAGCTTCAGACAGCTCTCTCTCAGTTTGATCCGGTTACGGTAGCTGAAGCGCATAGACGTGCTGTCTCTTTCGAACAACAATTCCGGTCTGGTTCGTCAAATTGGACAGGAGGGGCGAAGCAGCGAGCTTCTACATTTGGGGGAACGGATGTTGCTGTGACTCATAGAGAGGGAAAAGAGATTGCAGAAACTTCTCTTTCTTTGAAAGGCCAAAATGCAAATCAGGTCGAGGACCAAAACCTTCGCCGTTCCTCACGTACCACCACTATACGCTGTTATTCTTGCGGCGAAGTGGGCCATCGACAAACTGCATGCCCGTCACAGTCGCGTCGGGGTTTGCTCGCTGATGATGTTCAGTGGGATACTAATGACTTGTTTGAGCACAAGGATGAGGATGATGCCCAAGGGATGCAGGAGGATCATCACTTTGGTGATCAAGGAGCATTGTTAATGTTGCGATACGTATGTTTGGCTCCAGTATCCATTGAAGAACCTTGGTTACGTACGCATCTATTTCAGTCAACATGCACAGTCAAAGGCAAAGTTTGCAGGTTTGTCATTGATTCAGGGAGCTCACGTAACGTGATTTCAGAAGAAGCGTGTGGTAAGTTGGGTTTAGTGAGAGAAGCACACCCAGCACCATACAAACTTACGTGGTTAAAAACGGGAAACGAAATCCATGTTACGCATCGCTGCTTGGTTACTTTATCCATTGGGGCTTTTTACAAGGATAAGTTCTACTGTGACATTGCACCTATGGATGTGAGCCATATTTTGTTGGGTCGACCTTGGCAATATGATCGTAGTGTTGTGCATGATGGACGCCGTAACACACATAGCTTTGTGTTTGATAATCGACGTATCGTTCTTTTTCCAACGACTCCACGTCCTACACAGTCTGTTTCACCTACTGCTGTGTCTCCGTCTGTTCAGGCACCAACGCTGTTGTGCTCCTGGTCTGAGATTGATGGTGCATTCAAGGAGACGGGTTTTGCTTGGTTATTGGTTCTGGGTGCGAAGCCGCAAGATAAAATACCAATGCCACCCATGCTTACCGAGTTATTAACAGAGTTTGAGGATGTCTTTCCAGCGGAGTTGCCCACGGGGTTGCCTCCTTTGCGAGATATACAACATCACATTGACTTGGTGCCTGGCGCAGCGTTACCTAACAGGCCTCATTACCGTATGAGTCCTCAAGAGCACGAGGAGCTCCGACGTCAAGTTGAGGGGTTGATTGCACGTGGACACATTAGAGAGAGTTTGAGTCCCTGCGCAGTTCCAGCACTTCTTATTCCCAAGAAGGATGGATCGTGGCGTATGTGTGTTGATAGTCGTGCGATCAACAAGATAACTGTACGGTATCGTTTCCCTATTCCTCGCCTTGATGATTTGTTGGATCAGGTTGGGAACGCATCAGTGTTCTCTAAGCTGGATTTGAAGAGCGGATACCATCAGATTCGTATTCGTCCTGGAGATGAATGGAAAACAGCTTTCAAAACGAGAGAAGGGTTGTTTGAGTGGTTGGTGATGCCTTTTGGACTGTCTAATGCACCAAGTACATTCATGCGTGTCATGAATCAGGCTTTGCGGCCATTTATCGGACGTTTTGTGGTGGTATATTTCGACGATATACTTGTAACATCCCGATTTCTGGTATATATGGAAATATATGTGGGAGAGGTTA
>OVBB01000268.1:13400-29013 GCA_900406415.1 Isatis lusitanica
ACATACTTCTTGCTAGAAAATACATCGACAAGGAAGCGCAATGCTGAAGTTTCCTTTACCGTCTCCAATCCTCTGCTGTTGAGACATATTGCACCCAAGCCATTTGGAATGCATGCAAGAGCCTTTGAAGAAGGAAGTATTCCTGATACAACTGAAGAGAGAAATGCTTCAGGGAGGCCCATTTCAAACAGGGAAGTAAGAGATGTGGGGTCTTTGTGGATTAGATCGCTCATAACAGTGACAGCTGAGTAATAAATATCACCACCAAACTTATCTGCATTCCTGTATATTAAAGATAAAGTGGCAGGCAAAGTACTCTCCTGAGAACTCTGAGACCTGTTCGCATTTCCAGGAGTATACGTAGCAGAGCCAAGAGACTTCAGAAGAACCTTGATGAGTCTCTTTCGGGATAGCAACTGATCAAGATTTATTTTTAAGGATTCACCAACTACCATATCACTGTTGTTCTCTCCATGTAACCCAAGAGTGTGATGAACCTCTACCTCTAATCTCTGCGACAAAAGCTCTACTCCCCCAAGATCCCTGAGTAAAGGTACTGCTGAACTACTATAATCCATTAGCTTTTGTAGTGCTTTAACAGCCAAATATACAAGATGCATGTGGCTCGGATCAGTGTGCTCCAAGAGAGGGAGAAACGTGGGAACCATTCCTGACCCCCTTATAGTGCTTCCAGATGATGATGATGAAACAATGTGAAGCAAATAAAACTGGAGTAGTGCCTCAACAAAAGCAATAGACGATGGATCACTTGAGATCTTCAAAGATAGCACGGCTTTCTGAAGTACATTAAGCAGAATCATTCTGTTGCCTACAGCGAAACTGATGCTAGATCCGCTTAGAATCCTGGCTCGATCATGAGAAGCCGAGTATACAGCTAATTGGGCTCCCAATGCAAGCATGGCAAGAGTTCTAATGGTTCCAGGGATCGGTTCTTCAGATCTGACAATTCTGATTAATTCATTTGTATACTCTGGTTCATTTGCAAAGAAGGATGCAAGTTCGTCTTGAGCATCACTCGACTGAACAAGAACGATAAATGCAAGTAAGCAGATCCTGCTATACAACCGGCATATTCTGGAGGAACGAAAAGCATGAGCATATCTAATTCGGGTCAGTAGAGAGAATCTGAGCTCCGGAGGAACATTGTAAAGCTCTATACACTGCTTCATTAACACTAGATCATCCTCTTTCCTCAAGTGTAAATCAGGAATCTGTATCATCCTTGAACAAGAACTAGCGCTCCTACCATCATCTATTCTCTGGGCATTGTGTCCACGCAACTCAAAATAAACAGTAGAACCAATCCGATAATCTGCTTCGCCCTGATTATTTTCCAAATCCGAAGGAAATAAGCTCAGACCTTCTTCCTGGTTTCTCTCGTTAGCCACAACGCAAGAATACAAACCCAATCCCTCCTCCTTACTACCCCATCCTTGGGCAATAGAGAGCAGGAAGCTGTTTACTGAACCACATCCAATCAACTTTCCGCTCCTGTGGAGCTTAGATGGGCTAATTTTCACAAGCGCTGAAAGAGTTTCCAGAGCTGCAACGAGAATCTCTGGATCCGTGGACGCAAGTAGGAATTTAAAATGCTGCAAAGTAAAAAATGTCAGAAGAGTTAACGAAAAAACATAGCATTTACGTTAATGAGCATAAACAGATATCAGATGTGCATCAAAGCCTCAAAAACAAATCAGCATACCTCTAAACCATCAAATGAACTTTTGTTGGGAGAATTTTCCAGAATTATCTGCATCGCCCTAAGTATTTGAAGTACTGTGTGCTTCGGAAAAGGATTCTCATCTTCTAAAATTTTATCGGACAAGAGAAGGTCATTCCTATTTGATATATATGTCTTGAAATACTTATCAAAATGGAGAAACAGTGGTCTCCAGTGATGAAAGTTCCCCTGGCATAATAAAATTCTGTGAGAGACCGGCAAAGGAAAAATAAAGGACAATTTGAGACGGTCTAAGTAATTATTACCTTACTGTACTCCCACTGAAAACCGGAAAGAGGTATTGCAATATCTGAGAGTGGACTCTGGATTACTTTGTCAATAAATGATTTGATATCAGGAGGCTGTAAGACAATATAATGTAGAGTGAAAGTTGTCAGGGCTAGGATGTAAGAACTTGTAAGAGATAATTTGCAAATGAAGCTAGAGACTAGACCATGTTACAGAACAAGCTTATGAAACGAGGAAAATCCAGAACGCACAATTAAAACAGTGAAGGAGTGTACTGGAATGTTTGAAAGCAAACCAGCCACATTGGATATTTCAATCTTACTAAAAACTGAATCTACGCATCAGAACTGAATAACTTAAAAAGGCTAAAGCAAGCATAGGAGATTTTACTCCAGGAAAGGCAAAAACCTGTGACAGGATATTAAACATTTTTTTATGTATACAGCCTAAACAATCATCCACAATATCTAACAAATATAGCTGACCAATTCGGAGAGGGCTTATCATTAAAAAAAAAACCCTCATAGAACGAGACCTAATTAAGTTTCACTCAATATATATATTTTTTAAAAAACCCTAAAGAAAAGAAAACAAAAATTCAATAAACTCACAGGCTCAGCGTCGAGTCTAATAGACGGCCCGATAGACCCTTCGCCGGAAAGAAGCTGCCGCAGTCGTGACGGCATACTAGCTGATCTCCCTGCTGCCATCTAACTGCTCCAGCGTCCGCTATTTTCAAAACGCTACAAGAAACCCCCAAAGAGAAAGGAACCAAACAATCAATTTACGAAACAAGAAAGAAGGAATCTCAGAATCGCAACGGAGACGGAAAGGAACACAGATCAGAGATAAACATAGGTACATAGAACCGAATAGCTGAGATACGGCTACGCATCTGGAAGAGTGTGTATATACCTTTTTGTGTATATGTGTAGGTAGAGAGAGAGGAGAGACGACGACGAACAAAGTAGAAGAAGAAAACCCCAGAAGAGAGAGAGGGGTTGTGTTTGCTGCCTTCGATTTTGGTTTCAAGGAAATTTCTAAGGAATTATATAAAATCGACGAGGTATATACGGAGAGGGTTGAAGTTAGGGTGTAAAATCTATTAAATCGGAAACTAAATTTGTTAAAAACAGGAGGTTAAGGATATACTTACATAATTGAATGAAAGAGTACCAAGGCCTGTCAATTTGGGCCCGTTCTCCTCCTGTTTTTTTTTTTTTTTGAGAAGTTTAACATAATAAGACACATTAAGTTTAGACCCGTAAGTGGACGCACGGGTTGTTAATTCTAATAATTATAATTTTTTATAAATTATAACATAATATATAAACGTAAATTCAGTGGTAGGAGACAATGCATGGAATATATGTCGGAATATGAATAGTCAAGATGTCTGATTTAGTATAAATAATTAATGATTTTGGTTGAAAATGTTATTGTTGTTATCTGCAAGCAGAAATCGGTTTTCGTTTTAGCATATGATATTTGGTTTGATATGTCGAAACTTTTATTTTGATTGTATGCAGAAGTCAATATTTCGATCGAGAAGATAGTAATGTCACTACAAGAAAACACGCCAAAACCGACTCCCAAAACTGTTGAAAGTCTGTCGGAAACAGGTCTTTCCGATTAATTATTGACGAAAAACGTCTGTCGGTTCTAGATGGTCGGAAAAAAAAATTCGTCGGAAATGCGTCGAAAATTTCCGACGACATTTCGACTACCTATTTTCCGAAAATTTACTGACAACTTACCGAAGATCGACATGTGGTCTTAATTTTGTCAGAAATCGGTTGGTATTTTTTCCGACGACTTTCCGAGAACCATTTTCTGATCCCTTTCCGACGATATACCGAAGATAAATATATGGTCTATGTATTGTCGGAAAATCATTGGTACTTGATTCCGACGACTTTCCGAGAACCATTTTCCGATCCCTTTCCGACGATATACCGAAGATATTTATATGGTGTATGTATTGTCGGAAAATCATCGGTACCTGATTCCGACAATGTCCCGATGATCTTTTTCCGACAGCTTACAGACAGATACTATTATAAATTAGAATTTTTAAAAATGTTATACTTTTAAATTAAACTTTTAAATTAATAATAAAATTTAAATAACATTTAAAATTTGAAATAAAATTTAAATATTAATATTAAAATAGTTTAATACAAAAAGAAAAATTACACATAATTCATTGTTTCTACATTATTTATAAAATTAAAAAGCCTACTCAGATGAGAGAAACATTTATGGGAATTTAGTTTTCATAATTTGCAGGAAAATTGACAACTCTTGGCGGTACTCAGAGTTCTGCTTCCGCAAATCTGCAATTACAACATCTTTGTCTTTACTTATCTGTTCTAGCTGGTCGATTCTTTCTACGAGCTCGGGATCGATTTGGGAAGCATAAGAAGACGAACGAGCACCATCCTTGTTAACCACATTCCCTAATCCGAAAACACCACTTTTTCTCACCGGAGCTTCCTAAAAAGAAAACACATTACAAACTTCTAATATAAAAACAGTTAAAATAATACAAAGATAATTAAAATTTACTTACTTCTAAAACCATACGGTTTATCTCTTCAACAGGCAACTCGGAAGAAGCTGTGCCCTCTTGAGTAAGTTGAGTAATGCGATCACTCTTTCTTTTTTTTCAACTTCTGAATGACATCTCGAGCCAATGGATCTTGAATTTCTTTGGTCCTTTTGTTGGTGTGTGTGTCCTCTATCAAAGTTAGCCAATCAATTGGTTTTCCTCCATTTTCTATTACCTAAAAAATGGAATGAACTGTTTTACACAAATAAAACTATGAACTACTTCCATAAGAGAAAACATGCACAAATATTTTAAAATACTTACCAGCATTTCTTCCCGAGCTTCATAAGTCATTGCACCACAATTGTGGGTTGACATTCCCATGTTACCCCGTGGGCTCTTTCGATTCTGTGAGTGAGTAGCCGAACTAGCTTCTGTCTCAGACAACTTCCAATACATGATAAAACCTTCCCAAACAAGTTCGTCCACATCTTTTGGCTTCTCCATGCCTTGCCGCCACTTTTGCTTCCACTCACACAAATTTTTTGAGTATTGAGTTTTCACCTGCCTGTCGAACGCAATACGTATTTGGTTGGACAAGGCTGATGGCCAATTAAAGTCTTGCTGCAAGTAACATATTTTTTGTTAATTTTATTTTATATATGTAAAAAGCAAAGGGAATTAAAAATAAAGATATTTATCGCAAATGATTTGAACCAACTATCTTTTACGTCTCTAGGAACTTGTGAATATGTTTGGTAAGGAAAATCTAACTGAGAATGGAAGATTCTCAAAATAGATTTAGTAATACCATTTTGCCTCCCTCTAAACCTACAACACAGAAAATTAACATATACTACATAGTTAAAATACCCAAAATTTTATTTTAATAAACAAAAAGAAAGAAAAGAAAAAACTACCAAGCAGCTCAGTTAAGCTTTTAGGGATGAAGCTTTGGGATACACTCTTGACCCGGTTGCTCCACAAACTCGTCAATGCTCATGCTTTGAGCAGCAGATTGTTGTGACCCAATATTGTGAGAAGGTGAAGGAATATCACTTGGGACTTGTTGATTGGAACTCGAAGGAATGTTTTGAGACCGAAAGTTTTGGTAGAAACTTGGCCTACAAAAAAAAATTCTTATCTAATTATACGAGAAATGAAAGTTAATCTCTTGACAATTTTTAATATTATCACCTAACGCAAACAAAAGAGTAAAGAGTAAAAAGTAATGTCACACTCGCAAAATTACATTCCAATGCAACAATTAATCTAAACTTTCTCTAACTTTAACTTTGACATATTTTACCAATTATCTAAATTCCAAATTTCATAGTCACACGAACAAAAAAAGTTTCCGATGAATCCTAACCACACAAAAATAATTAAATAAATCAAATTCATAATCTCTTCTTCACCATCTAAAAATAGGTATCTTAACTGAGTATGCATAAAACCTAACCAAATCTAAGTCCACAAATCATAACGAAATCCAGATCTAAAAAATCTACCAAAATAATCCAATTCTTAAAATATAAACATATCAAAAATATGTTTCAAAAAGAAAGAATCGAAATGACCTNGTCCACAAATCATAACGAAATCCAGATCTAAAAAATCTACCAAAATAATCCAATTCTTAAATATAAACATATCAAAAATATGTTTCAAAAAGAAAGAATCGAAATGACCTTAACATGTTTGGTAAAGATCCCGCTGGAGCGAGTGGGGTGGTGGGTCGAGAGAAACGGCGGCCGGTTGTTGTGGACTGGTAGACATGAGAAAACGGCGGACGGCGAGGGAGTTGGCTCGTTGCGAAACGGAGACAGATGCGGGCGTGGCGAAGGAAGAGACGGAGCTTGCATGAAATGCGGTCGGAGTTGCTGTAAATGAGACACGGCGGCAGTAAAAGTAAAAGGGGAGAAGAAGACAAATGAAAGATGAAACCCTTAGGTTTTTTAATAACAAAACAGACCGACAAACATTTCAGTTGGTTATTTGTCGGTTCAGTTTTTAAATGGTTTTATCGGAAAAAAAACCGCCAACAAACACACGCTGAATTATAAAATTTGCATGGATATTCCGTCGCTATTTCATCGCTTATGTTAAAAATTTCCGACGAAAACCGACCATTCAGGGTTAAAACACACTAAACTTATAATTTTTTTTTCAAAGTTACATGTCTACATACGCAAATGAACCAGTCTTTAAAAAGTAATAAGAAACAAGTCATTTTTAAAGACTTAAAATCAAATTTACAACTTTTCTAATCAAAACATTATACAATCCCTTCAAACCTCTATAACTTACACTCTTCTTCTCTTGTGAACTAACCAATTTTAAAAAAACAATAGAATTTTCCTAAAAAATATTGTTTTGATATTCTTTCTACGAAAAATTAGAATGAAAACATTTAACAACGAGGCTGAATAACTGGTAACATCATTTGCGAAGCCCTAAACCCCATTCTGTCAGTTTGTTATCGGTTTATTGTGGCTAAATCGACGAGTTACCGACAAGGCGGTTTTAGTTACCGACACAATTCCGACCGATTGTTTTGTTATTTTGTTTTTTGTTTAAATATTTTACTTATCTAACATTCTAGATCGTTTTTTCAAATATCTATTACCTGAAAAGTAAACTGGAAACATTTATTAGTGAGGGTGAGGTTCTGCCACTATTAATGCCATTTATAGGTCCATAAACCACATTCTGTCGGTTCTGTGTCGATTTCGTTGTATAAACTGACGCATTTCCGACGACTTCGTAAATAGTCGAGAGATTGTTGACGGTTAAATTGTTTTTTTTTTGTTTTAATTTCAATTAGCAAACAAGCTAACTGAGCAAAATAGTGTAAATTTTTTATGAGGTTAAACTAAACATTGTAAAAATATTTTTAAAAAATTAATATCTTACAAAATAATATTTTAAAATATTTTACATAATTATATTATAGTATCTTACAAATATTTTCAAAATATTATACATTATATTAAAAAATTTTAAAATATTTCACATTATATTAAAATATCATACATTATTTTACAAAGTCTTTCAATACCCAACAATGTCATTCAGATAGTTTAGATAACTCATCATTATTATAATATCTTACAAATATTTTACAAAGCGTTAATTTCAATATCCAACAATTTCATTCAGAATCTGATGAGTCATATGATGATGATGAATCCATATGTTCTTCAAACTCTTCAATCTCTTCTTCTGAATCTTCATAGATCTTTGCATCTCCATCAACGGTAGAATCAACAACAAGGTCTATTTCGAGTGAATCATCCAACGGACCTATATTAGCACTTATGTTTTGTTGCATAGGTTCTTGCTCAGAAACTCCATATACCCTTCCTCTCGGGTTTATCACTGTCACTGTTATCCACGGGTCTTGCTTGTTGACAACTCGAGGGTAGAAAATGTATGAAACCTGGTCCGCTTGCGAAGCAAGAATGAATGGATCATATTTCTGAAGTCTCTTTCTAGAATTGATTGATGTAAGGGGAAATTTCAAAAATACACTTTTTTTGGTACACTTATTCAGTTTTGCACTTTCAGGAAGAACATTTTCATTTTTACAATATCACATCTTTGAAAATGACTGAAATAACCCTGACCTTATTTGATCGATCTCTTCTTCTTCCTCGATGAACTTCGGCGGCGATTGCACTTTGGCGGAGATTGTGCTTCGCCGGAATCTAGCCTCACTGGAAATATCGGAATCTCACCACATCCTTCGGAGATTGAATCAATTTCGCTCGATTGAATAATTCTTCGATTTTGATTTTTTGTTCTTCCTTCAAACCATACGAGAGATCTACAGCGAATTTTGACGGAGGATAGAAGTGGACACGATGACGGAAGAGGAGCTCAAGGAGAACAGATTCAAGAGCACGAGGAGGACGAAACTGATCTGCACGAGTGGATTGTTAAGCTGATCTGTGGTCAAGCTTGTTTATAAAATTTTTATAAAGCTTTATAAATTGAAGATTCGGAATGCAATGATGGCACTGATGTGTGCTCAAGCTCGTTTAGTGGAACGATTATATGAAGAAGATTTTCTCAGAAGAATTGTTCAATTTCGCCATGTTTCACATGAAAGAGAACAAAGCCAAACCGCTCTTCAGAGTGATCCCAGTGAACGAAGATTTCTCGAAGCACGACAGAGCAAGAAGAAGAGAAGACGTGATCGGAGAGAAGCTGAGTTATAACTTTTGAGAATCCTGCAACTTCTCAATCACAAGCTGAGTTAAGAGCCGAGACGCGCAAAACTACTCTTGTTCAAGCAGTGGTGCCTTCTCTTCCTGTGCTTGACTATTGCACTTTTCAGAAGCCTGCAACTTCTCAATTACAAGCTGAGCCGAAAAGACTTTGTACCGGATGCTCACGAAACAATTGATTTTCAAGCTGTAGACAAACCGGAGATGGTTATGGGTCACAATTACACAACCAGGAAAGCTCCAGGTCAAAGGAGATCACTGCAAGATTGTAGAACGAACCAAGATAGAAGGTTAACGAGCCGTACATGTCACAAGCGCATAAGGTTTCCTAAAGTGATGTGCAGCTCTGTTGTCATAAAATTGATTGACATAACGTGTCATAGCTTGAATTGGCATCATAGAGAGTCCTCCAGATGCCTGCAGGACATTGAAGAATTAGTTGATTATCTTCATCCATCAATGATTATTCTAGTGATGTTTCAATTCTCATTTGAGATTTTTCTTTTCTATGCTTTCATGAAGGATTTATAAAGTTATAAAACCTATTAAAATCAGAACTATGTCTTATAAACTTATTTATAAAGCCTTATAAAAGCAATTTATAGGGCTTTGTAAAAATTTATAAAGCTAGACATATAAAGCTTCATAAAATTATTTACAAGGCCTTATAAACTGTTTATAAAACCTTATAAAACTATGGGAACCCTAAAACTATTAATAAAACTTTTTAAACTTTCAAGCATCTTGCCAAGCCAAGCAGTTGGAGTTAGAGAATCTCAAATGAGAAGAACTCGGAGTAAAGGTGTTGTCTCCTCTTCCATGTCATCCTCAAAAGACCTGACTCAAGAACAGGAAGAAGAGAAAGCGAGTTAAAGTTTTATAAGGCCTTACAAGGAGGGTTATAAAATACATAAGTTATATATATTAGGCCCAAGCTGAGACAATCGGGCCTCTAATTTCTGAATTATAAAAGTTTTTTATATTTTTTTCTGTAAAAACAAGGAACTTTAACACAGACACGCAATAAAACAAAATCCTGGAATCTCTCATTTCTCTGATCTCGATCCTTCAAAGTTTTTCTTTTTTGATTCTCCCAGAAAAACAGCCGCAGATACGGGGAACTGAAAGCGTCTCCGGAAAACATGGGTCACGAGGGTACAACGTCTCCGGAAATCGCCATATCTCAGGTATCTATCTAATCACAAAAATTTTAAATCCCAAATATTTTAGATTTCTTTGCATCGATCACTTCATATTAGTTCCTCTGTCTGATCTTAAAATGTGATTCGAAAACCTTTTATGAAGAAAATGTTTATAAGCCTTTATAAAACAATGGGGTTTATAAATGGGGTTTATAAACCCTTATAAACGTTTAGAAAACCTTTCCCTGGATTTTACAGGCAAATAGCGATGACTTTTGTACAAAACTGAAGTTGCCTGAAAGGATATATGTAGCTGGGAAAGAGCCGGACATACTATTAAACATAACTCAGCATTCATCAAATCTGAGCTATGTCGAAAAGGTAGCAAAAATCTTAGGACCTGAGGAGTTTGATATTATAGAGACCTCTTGCATAGGATCGATTGTGAAGCTGGCACAAAGAAGCACCATCCAATTCTCTTCGAGGCTGTTCCATTTCTTAATTCAACGAAGATTACTCACAACAGGAGATGATCTTTGGTTTGCTTTTGCAAACCAACCGATGCGATTTTCTATGCGTGAGTTCTTCTTGACAACTGGTTTGAAATGCCAAGAAGAAGAACCTTGTAAAGATATATCGCATGCTAACTTAAAAGACAGCTAACTAAAGATCAGTAACTAAATTTATAAACACTTATAAAAATCGAACCTTGTAAAGATATATCGCATGCTAACTTAAAAGACAGCTAACTAAAGATCAGTAACTAAATTTATAAACCCTTATAAAATCGAACCTTGTAAAGATATATCGCATGCTAACTTAAAAGACAGCTAACTAAAGATCAGTAACTAAATTTATAAACCCTTATAAAATCGAACCTTGTAAAGATATATCGCATGCTAACTTAAAAGACAGCTAACTAAAGATCAGTAACTAAATTTATAAACCCTTATAAAATCGAACCTTGTAAAGATATATCGCATGCTAACTTAAAAGACAGCTAACTAAAGATCAGTAACTAAATTTATAAACCCTTATAAAATCGAACCTTGTAAAGATATATCGCATGCTAACTTAAAAGACAGCTAACTAAAGATCAGTAACTAAATTTATAAACCCTTATAAAATCGAACCTTGCAAAGATATATCACATGCTAACTTAAAAGACAGCTAACTAAAGATCAGTAACTAAATTTATAAACCCTTATAAAAACAAAGATTTTAAGTATGAGATTTCATTAGTACCTCCTTGCCAATAAGATGAGGATCAAAATCAGTACAACTCTTCTCAACTTGAACACCCCTTGGTCTCTACAAAAAAGAAATCAGAACATCATACACTAATTTGAATCACCCTCGTATAACTAAAAAGAACTGTAGGTAAGAATGATGATAAATACCGTATTGCTAACAAGAATTTGACTCGTGTTTGAAGGAGGATTGTTATCACCAACATGCACATGTTTTGTGCTAGAGACATCATCAACTCTCTGGATCTTGTTACGTTCAGTCATTGTGAATGTGTTGGTTAATCTCTGCAGCATAAAAACATGAAAATGTGCCTTATACACTTCTAAATTTTAACTATAGCTTCTAAGAGTTTTGATAAGTACCTTATTATTACCAACGACATGAGGATCAGAGGCAGTACAATTCTCCTATTAAAGATTTTTAATAAACCGTTGTAAAATGAACATGAATCTTAGCAAACCTCTAAATTAAAAAATTAAGTTACTGAGTTTTGATAACTACCTCATTGCCGATATGACATGGATCAGGTGCAATACAACTTCCGGCAAGAGCAACATGTTGAGTGCTAGAGACTTCATCAAGGATCATATTGCTTTCAGTCATTAAAACTGTTCCTTTCTGCAACATAAAACATGAAAAAAAAATCTATAAAACCTCATGAAAAACAAACCTATTTGCTCTTGTTTTTTATTTGATTATTTATAACCCCTTATAAAAGAAAACTGAGAAAAAACAGTTTGATGAAGTACCTCATTGCCAACACGATCTGGATCAGGAGTGCTAAAGACTTCATCATCAAAGATCTTATTTCTTTCAATCATCGAAACAGTGTGCGCTAATCCCTGCAACATGAAACATAAAACTTAAAAATTTATAAAGTCCTTATAAAAAATACAAAGCTTTAGCTAAGAGTTATTGACAATACCTTATTACCAACGCTTGGATCAACTTCATCGATTCTATTGATCTTGTTTCTTTCAATCATTGCTCTCTGCAACATAAAACATGAAAAAAAATCTATAAAACCTCATGAAAAACAAACATATTTGCTCTTGTTTTTTATTTGATTATTTATAACCCCTTATAAAAGAAAACTGAGAAAAAAACAGTTTGATGAAGTACCGCATTGCCAACACGATTTGGATCAGGAGTGCTAGAGACTTCATCATCAAGGATCTTATTTCTTTCAATCATCGAAACAGTGTGCACTAATCCCTGCAACATAAAACATAAAACTTAAAAATTTATAAAGCCCTTATAAAAAATACAAAGCTTCAGCTAAGAGTTATTGACAATACCTTATTACCAACGCTGGGATCAACTTCATCGATTCTATTGATCTTGTTTCTTTCAATCATTGCTCTCTGCAACATAAATGCAACATAAATACATGAAACTTATGAAACAAAATGTACCTTATAAAACCTTATAAAATTTTGATAAGTACCTCAACAGATACACATAACTTAAGCTCGTCTCCGCTATCTCTTAATTTGTTGATAAATGATCTCACCTGACGATCATTCCTTATCGTCACAGGAGGGAGTTCCTTTGATCCTAAAGCTACAGTTCTGAATTCCTTGTATGTCAGCTTCAAGGAATATTTTGTGCTGTCTAATTCAAAGTCTTCATGAACAGACTTGACCAACGCCTTGTAGCTGATGTCTTCATCAATGGGACTCAAAGATGAACCTCTATCATCCATTATGAAGTCCCAATTCCCATTAACTCGTATCCAATCCCCACATACTGAATATATGTCGATCATGATGAATGCTGATGATAATCAAACCTATTTCAAATTTTCAATGTCGCTGGCTCTCTGTTTTAACAAACCAATCCAAGTCATACAAAACAAGATTAGGGGAAAAAATTGGCATCCAATCCTTTCAATCAAAATCCAAAGCTAAAGTTCTTGCAATGATCACATTGTGGGTGGAAACGCTAATCCATTCTAGAACAATCATTCAACAACAGCAAAGATTCAATGAAACCAATAGAAAATCTGGCAAACATAAAATCTGGCCTGATTAGCTTATAAGGGGTTATAATAAATCTGGCTGCTCATATTCTACACGACAATGACACCATAAACATAAAACTACACTCATATTCAATACTAACAAAAGTTAGACTTTGAGAATCTGCAGTTTATTGCAATGGCAACATTTACGTACAATTTGATCTCTGTAATCGAAATAATACAGAATCGAGAGAAAGATTCGAATCATAGAGAGAAAGACATTGATCTTCAGACACACCTGGCTTAAGCACATGGCAATTGGTGAGGATGATTCTGTATCGAACGCCCGATTCAGAGTATGACGACGGCGGGGACAAGTTGTCGATCGAGGAGCCGATGATCAGTCTTCGGCAATGATCCGATGATCGATCGAGGAAGAAGACAATTAGGTTTTTTAAATTTAATTTGATTTATGTAAGTAACATTCATTAAGGGTATAATAGACTTTTAGTCTATTAAAAGTAAGTGTATTTTTGCAAATCACTAAAGTGAGTGTATTTTTGAAAAGTGGTAGTTAGAATGTGGTATTAGTGACAACCCCAAATTCATCACATCGTACACCACTACCCGTAAAAGGGTCATACCAATCGCACATAAATACAGTGCACCTCAAGTCAAGCATTCCCGGATAATGAACCTCCAAAATCTCCCGCAGGACACCATAATACACAAGACTCCCAGATTGAGAAGATATACCATAATCAGAAGTTGTCCTTTTCCGTCCTTCTCGAAGAATCTTAAAAGCATACCCACAGGTAGAATACATTGGGTATGCTTTTGCAATACACAATGGCATATGCACCAATTCTTGTAACCATACGTCAACTGGTTGACCTCTATTATAGGCATCGCGCACCTGGACAAGAAATAAAACATTTAACATAATTGGTAGACTTAATAAATATATTACCTATAAAAATTTGGGTGATAACTACTTACGAGATAAAGCAGCCACTGAGCAAACTCCTTTTCTTTGAGGGCACAAAGTTGATCATTTGTGTAATGTGGATATTTTTCTTTTATTTGTTCCATGTAAATCCTGAAAGGAATCGAACATATTATAGTGAATAATAATTATAATTTGTTTTATAATTTGATAACAATTATAATTTATTAAATAATTTTTAAATTTAAATGTATATATAAAATACCTTTCATATGGGAGAACTTCATCGCAGTTTGTAAGAATGTACATATGCAAATCTCGCTCCTCCAATGTTAGCCTTCGATTCTTACATTTTCCGCTTAGTCTTCCGATTTGTGTAAATATGGATGGAACATCTTGACAATACATGGCGCGTTCACCTCCATCATCATGACGCGCTGGTCTTCGACTTTTTGTTTGGACTTTTGGTGGGAAATAGTAACTAAAAAAGTATGAGGCCTCTTCATTAATGCTCTGAGCCACAATAGAACCCTCCANTAAATAATTTTTAAATTTAAATGTATATATAAAATACCTTTCATATGGGAGAACTTCATCGCAGTTTGTAAGAATGTACATATGCAAATGATCTCGCTCCTCCAATGTTAGCCTTCGATTCTTACATTTTCTGCTTAGTCTTCCGATTTGTGTAAATATGGATGGAACATCTTGACAATACATGGCGCGTTCACCTCCATCATCATGACGAGCTGGTCTTCGACTTTTTGTTTGGACTATTGGTGGGAAATAGTAACTAAAAAGTATGAGGCCTCTTCATTAATGCTCTGAGCCACAATAGAACCCTCCACTTTACTTAAAATTTTCACATTCTTCTTTAGATGGAACATATACCGCTCGAATGGATACATCCATCGATATTGCACAGGGCCACCAAGTGCTGCTTCTCGAGGAAGATGAACAGGAAGATGTTCCATAACATCAAAGAAGGCCGGTGGAAATAACTTCTCAAGATTACATAGGATCACAGGTATTTTCGCCTCTAGATTTTGGATGCTGTCCTCTGTAAGTGATCTCGCGCATATATCTCGAAAAAATGCAGCTATCCCTGCAATGGTAAACAATAATACATAAGTATTTAATAATAAATATAATAAATAATGGTATAATGTATGAAAAAAATTAAGAAATAGTAAGAATATATATACCTGCAATTGCTCCATGTACTTTTCGTGGTAGAAGATTGTCAAACGCAAATGGAAAGAGGCGTTGCATGACAACATGACAATCATGACTTTTCATGCCAATAAACTTTCCTTCTCCAATATCAACACAATTATGCAGATTAGATGCATATCCATCAGGAAATTTTACATAATTCATTATCCACTCGAATAATTCTTGCTTGGCAACTGCATCTAATCGGTAAATAGGGGGTGGACTTTTCCCATTCGCCATGACATGAAGTGCTTTGCGTGAACAAATTTCTGGCAAATCCAACCTAGCCTTCAAATTGTCTTTTGTTTTTCCTTGGACATTCA
>OVBB01000269.1:0-31481 GCA_900406415.1 Isatis lusitanica
AAAGATATGACTCTTTTAAAGTTTCGGCGGCTGCTTTAGGTTTTGGTATCCAGCGGCTAGCTTAGGGTTTCTAGAGACTCGTGCTGATAACGTGTTGTGAACTGAATGTTCTGTGTGTATTATTATGAGGACCAAAGGNCCTAAGGACCGGTTATGTTAAAAACCTCTATATGGGTCGGTCTATATTGAGTCCATTAAACCAAACGGTTCATAACAGTTTTCAAGTTTTTATTGGTTTTTAAGTAGTTTTACATTGGGTATTGGGTTTTAGGTAGTCTTTAGTACTATTTAATAGTTTTTTAGTTGGTAGTTTAGGAGAGATAAATAATTTGTTCCCCTTTTACCCTTATTTCAAAAAGTCAATATAAGAAATATAAAAAATTATATAAATATAAAAAATTAATATAAAAAAGTTTCAGAAATTAATACAAAAAATTAATATAAAAAATAAAAATATAAGAAATTATAAAAATTACAAAACTAAGAAATCATAAGAAACTCTGTGTTTTCACATCGAGAATTCTTTGCAGATGAAGAGATGTCAAATGGGCTTCTTACTTCCCAAACGGATCCTCCTACATCTATATATAAACGCTGGTTTATCAAGAATACGCAAGAAAAGCATTAAAAATAAATAAAAATTATACAAAATTATAAAAATTTCAAAAATTATTAAAACTATAAAAAATTATAGAAAAATAAAAAAAATATAAAAAAATATGGTAATTATAAAAAAACTTTAAAAAACTACAAAAAATTATAAAATAACAAAAAAACATACAAAACATTATAAAAAATATAATGATTATAAAATATTATAGAAAATTACAAATATTAGAAAATATAAAAAACAAAAATTATTAAAAATAAATAAAAATAAAGAAAATAAATAAAAATTATACAAAATTATAAAAAAATTTCAAAAAATTAACAAAACTATAAAAATATAGAAAAATACAAAAAATTAAAAAAAATATATACAATATGAAAAATATTAGAAAATATAAAAAAATACAAAAATTACAAAATAAGTAAAAATTATAAAAAATTATAACAAATATAAATATATTAAAAATATTGGAAAATATAAAAAATTACAAAAACTACAAAATAAGTAAAAATTATAAAAAAATTTAAATATAGTAAAAAATTATAAATTATAAATATATTAAAAAATTTTAAAATTATAAAAACTATAAAAACTATAAAAATTATAATAACTATTAGAAAATGTAAAAAAATTATTCTCTCAGGCACAACTAACGAGGTAGCCTCCAACCTCAACTTTCTAATCCTTTCGTTTTCTCTGATCTTCTCTCCTCCGTCGTCTTCCTCCAGTGTCAGCTTGGCTTGGGTCGAGCCTTGCTCCGGCTTCGGCCGTGAGTCAAGCACCGGCCAAACCAACCATCCTCCGTCGTTCTCTATTTGCTCTCCATGCTCTCTCCTCCGTCGTCTTCCTCCGTTCTTGGCAGCCGGTGGTGGTGGCGTTTCTTTGAGGACGGGATCAGTCATCAGCAAGAGGTGTTGAGGTGGTGGTGCGTGTTCGTCTGGCTCGTGCGGCTATTCCAGTGATGTTCTTTGCCTCTGTCACCGGTTTCGTTCTCTGAGAGCCTAACTGTGAATCTATCTCCACCACCGGAAGCTCTTATCATCTTCCTCTCTCTTTCCGTCTCCACCGTCCTCGGTCTCAACCGACTTTGGTCTTTCTCAGACAAGGTCTGATGCTCCGGCGAAGAGTCTCCTCGGTGGGCCTCCCTCATCTCTCCTCTCGTCCTCCTCAGTTCCTTAAAGTTATGGGCATGGCCCATTTGTTTCCTTGATATTAGTTTTCTCAGACGGCTTCGACCGAGCACCTTTTTGTGTTATTTGGTGGTTCAGGAGGCGTGGTAGATTTGGTGGGCGAATTCTGTAGCCGACATGGTGGAACCTTTACGGTTCTGTTCCGGTAATTTTTTTGGCCGTCTTTCTATCCGTTTTCTTTTCGATTAAGTGGGGAGTATTTTTCCTTTAAGGTTGGTTCCATGGTATCTTTTAGCAGTAGTGTGATTGTTGTTTGTGTTTGGCTGTTGGGTAGAGGTAAATAGTTCCTATTACAACGGAATCTTGTATTGTCTTCTTCATGGTTAAGCGTTTAAATGTTAGCTGCATTTAGGTACCCTTAAAACATTAGGTTCGCGAGTTTGGACTATTCTGGTTCAGAGACATGTTTTGATGTTATTGCGGTCTTGATCTTGTGGCTATTGCGAAGAGATAGGAATATGGTGCTGCTACTAGATTGCCAGTTTTGCGGGATGTTTTATATGCAGCTGAAGCAAGAGCTGGTATAGTTGATTAGAAGTGAGGATCAGTTGATGAAAATTTCTCTGCATTGGCATGTTTTGTTGCAGATTTGAATTTGTTAATGTTTGATATTTATCGGTTGTAAGCAAAACTATGTCGGGCCTTTGGGATTTCGTTCCTTAATAAATTCTAACAGATGACAAAAAAAAAATATAAAAATTATAAAATAGAAAATAAATAAAAATTATAGAAAATTATAAATTTTCTAAAAATTATAAAAATATAAAAATATAAAATAGGATATGTGGTGTGCTGATGTACATGGTGTATAATATTTTGATATTAATTTTTACATTTTTTCAAATTTTGATAACTTTTTGTAATTTTTTATTATTTGATTTTTTTTTATTTTTTTTACAATTTTTATAAATTTTTATATTTTTTATAATTTTAGTATTTTTTAAAAACTTTTTTATATTTTTGTAACTTTTATAATTTTCTATAATTTTTTTTATAATTATTATATTTATAATTATTTTTTGTATTTTTAAATATTTTATAATTTTTTAGAAATTTTAGTAATTTTTTATAATTATTATATTATTAGATTTATAATATTTTTTAGAATGTATTGAAAATTTTAATAATTTTTTAAAAAAATTCTAATTTTGTAGAATGTTTTAATTTTTTTATAATTTTGTATAATTTTCTATTTTTTATAATTTTTTTTATATATTTTCTAATAGTTTATAATAACAAAATTCATATTATCTTATATTTTCATATTTTTATAATAAAACTTAAATTTTATATTTTCTATTATTTTCTATTAGTTTTTCATAATTTTAATAATTTTTATTATTTTCCTAATTCAGAGAATTTAATATTTTAAATTTGATTTTATTGATTTTCTGATTTTTTTATAATTTTTATTATCTATCATAATTTTTTATTGATTTATTTATATATTTTATAATCTATATAATTTAAGTTTGAATTTTATAGTTTTTCATAATTTTTAATTTCATAAGTTTCTATAATATTGTTTTTTTATATTTTATAATTTATTTAATAATATAAATTTGTATTTTATAGCTTTTCAGAATTTTGTATAATTTTTATATTTATTATAAATTTTTAAAATCGTTTGAGAATGTTTATATTTTTTATCTTTTATATTTTTTATCTTTTATATTTTCACAATTTCGTATTTTTCTAAAAAACTTTTAAACTTTCAAGATTTTACTAATTTTTATATTTTTTAAGTTTGTTCTTAAATTTTTATCTGTTATAATTTATTTAAAACTTAAATTTTTCGACTTTTCATTTTTATAATAGTAATGGTTCAACTGTAAATAAAATTATATGAGATGGTTACCCAAAAACCAATAAAAACTTAAAAAGTACCCATTTCGCAAATAAGTCATATAATAAATAAGGTTTAAATGAGTTTATCCAATAAGACCCATTAATAAATGGGGGTTGTTTAAAATAAATGGGAACTCATTTAACTCATTTATATTTTTTTGCTGATTGTGTTTGATTTGTTATTTTGAATTTATTTTTGGCTATTTTAAATTATTGTGATTTATTTTAGATTATTATGGTTTTGTGGCTATTTATTTTGGATTATTATGATTTATTTTAAATTATTATAGTTTGTTTATTATTGTGATTAACTTATAAATAAAATTAAAAACAAAAAATGGGATTTTGTGTTTTTGGCAAAAATCCAGGATTCTGGGTTTTTGGCGGGTAAACAAGATTTTACGTTTTTGGCGGGAAAACAAGATTTTGCGGTGTTGACGGGAAAACGGGATTTTGCGTTTTTTACTGGAAAACGAGATTTTGCGTTTTCGCCTGAAAACAGGATTTTGCGGTGTTGGCGGGAAAACTTGACTTCGAGTTTTTGGCGGAAAAACGAGATTTTGCGTTTTTGGGCGGGAAAACGTAATTTTGTAGTTTTGGCGGAAAAACGTGATTTTACGTTTTTGGCGGGAAAACGTGATTTTATGTTTTTAGCGGGAAAACGTGATTTTGCGTTTTTGGCGGGAAAACGTGATTTTGCGTTTTTGGCGCGAAAACGTAACTTTGCGTTTTTGGCATGAAAACGTAACTTTTTGCGTTTTTGGCATGAAAACGTAACTTTGCGTTTTTGTTGGAAAATCCTAACTTTGCGTTTTTGATGGAAAAACGTGATTTTGCAAGAAAACGTGATTTTGCTTTTTTAGGGAAAAAAATACGTTTTTGACAGAAAAAATCATTTTACTTCATAATTCAAATAAAAACTTTTTGAAAAATCAAATATAATCTAAATGGGTTTTAAATGGGGCATATCATTTTTGCGGGTGTTAAATGGGTTGGGTTTAAATGGGCTGGGTATACCCAAATTCACAACTCTAGTTCTACACGATCAACATTAAGTTCGACGCTTCCCTTCCTCAAACGCTCTTTGTTGAGGATCAAAATCCACAGTGACCTTCCGTACCACAAGTCAATTCCAACATAACCTCCACAATTCTAACATAACCTTGATAATATTCAAAGACGATTTTGTCCTTAATGAAACATTAGGAAAAATAAAAATAAAACAATAAAAAAAATTGTGAGTGGAGCCCACTCCAGCAGCATTTTTCCTCTCTCCTCTTCAATCTTCTTCTTCTCCACATTGCAGCATACAAAGACTGGTTTATTCTGTATTTTTCTTCTCATCTCTCTTTTACGATTGTCTCTTGCACTAAATCCTTTTTCCACCGGTTTTTTTCTTTTGTTTCATTATAAGGCGATTTAAGGTATTAGGGTTTTGAATTTTTTTTTTATGATTCAATTTCAATTCGTAATAGATTCTTAGATTTTCACTGAATTTATGAATAACCCAAAACTCTATCAACATATTAAATTTGTTTCTAAGGTTTATTTCGGGTTTACGTTGATAATTTATAAATTGTATAGGTTGAAGAAGAGAAATCATAATAGAAGATGGAGGTGTAACTGGTACAATTCGAAGAACAGTAAAATTAGGTTAAATAGTAGACAAATAAATCTGGTACGTTTGGTACATGCCTAAACATATTTGAACATTTCATAGTTAATAAATTTTAATTGTAAGAATTTGTTTCATGAGTATGCAATGTATATACAAATTTTAAGGTTATTTTCAAAATCTTAACTACACTAACATGAAAACTAAGAAATTCAGTATTTTTATAAATATTATAGGATTAGAATATGTTAAATGTAATTTATTAACTAAATTTCATAAGTACAACTATAAATTTTAATTTAGAATATAGAATTACTGACTACACTTTTTAACTAACAAAATACAACTCCATTCAAAAAAGGTATAACTAAAAACTTGGAAGTTAATATGCTTTTATGTAATTATTTTCGGAAGTACAACTAGTACAAGTCGTATTACTACGTCCAATATTATAACTAGTCCAATTAGTATTAATATCGGAAATTTTAACGAAAAAACATGGTTGAAAAAAATTGAATCTCGTGACCAAAAAAAAATTGAATCTCGTGACAAAAAAAAAAATTGTAAAGAGTTGTACCAATGATGCAGTTATACCATTTGTTTTTTTTTTGTAAACAGTTGTACTTTGGTCATAAAAACTTGTAACTAGTAGTACCATGCTCAATATGAAATTTACTTAGTTGTATTTTTGAAATTAAGTATATAAGCTACATATTACATATTCCTATATGACTAAATGTGTAAAAATACTTTGATAGTAAAATTCCATGTTATTGTGGCTAAGATTGTGAAAATAACATTAGAAGTGTAAGGTAGATGATGGAAAGATAACATCTTCATCAAACCAAAAAATAAAATTTGTATTTAAATCACTAATATAGTTGTGGAAATATGTTTTCAGTGTTTTGATGGCCTATTTAACATGAGAATAGTATTATAAAAGCATTTTCAAAAGTGAAATTAAAAGTTGTACTATTTGTACCAGTTTAACTAAAAATTTAGTTGCACTAGTTGTACTAGTTCAACCGATATACTAGTTCAACTGATATACTAGTTGTACTTGCAATATTAAGTATATAAAACCATATTAAGTATAAAAATAACTTAAATTCATATCAAGTATACCTCTCTACGACTCTTTACAATTATAATACAATTGGTTCCTTGGTACAACTCAGTGTTATATATTCAATCTTTTTTTTTTCACAAGGTTCAAATTTTTTTAAATGTGTTTTCTTGAGTCTACATGTGGGTGCACGTTTTTTTATTCATATATTTACAGTTACACTAGTAATGCTAGTTGTAGTGTGGTGGTTTTAGAGAAGGCTTCTCCTCGGAAGCCTTCTCTAAAACCACTACACCATTCGTATAAATGACACGAAATTACACATAGTTTTATTAGACCCGGGTTTTCGGGTATTCGGTTCGGTTCCGGATCTTTCAGGTAATGAAGTTCTGGACCCAATGGGTACCTAATGGAATTTCGATTCGGTTTCGGTTCGGTTCTTGATTTTTAGTACCCAATGGGTACCTAAAAGTTTTTGGTTCCGGTTCGGTTCCAGTTAGGTTCTGGTATTTATTATCGAAATACTTAAAATACATCCAAAAACGCAAAAATATATCTGAAAACCCGAAATTATTCACATAAATCCTATAAAAACTTTTAAAAACATATAAAAAGTATCAAAATATATCTGAAAAACAGAAAAAACTAAAAAAAAATAATCAGAATACCTAAAATATACTTTTAATATCCTAAAAATACCTAATACCTTCAATATGTTCGGGTACCCGATCAGATATCGGTTCGGTTTCGGGTTTTACCTGATACCCACGGGTATCAATGTTTAGTAACTATCAGGTAATTTAATTAGAATCGGGTCAGATCTGAACCGACCATTTCGGTTCGGTTCCGGGAAAAATACCCAGAACTAGTTTTGCTTGTCGTACTAGTATTACTTGTATGAGTGGTATGACTAGTACAACCACTAGTAGTAGTACTAGATATACTAGTATTACTTGTATAACTGGTACGACTGATACCAGTTGTACTAGTATTACTGATGTAACTGGTACAACTACTTGTGGTTGTATTAGTTGTACTAGGTCTGGGCAAAAAACCTGAACCCCAAATACCAAACAGAACCCAAACTGAAAAATGGAACTGAATCTGAACCCGAATTCATAAAATATCCAAACGAGTCCTAAATTTCTATATCCAAAAACTCGAAACCGAACTCGACCCGAACAGAAAACCGAACGGGTACCTAAAATAATCGAAATACAATTATGTGCTTCAAATTTAATTATATTTAGACTTGATATAACTTATTTATCCTAATTTATAATTATAAATCCAAATATATGAATTACATGTAGAGCAAAATAACCAAAATATCAAGAATAAATAGAATATGTGAAACTTTTAGCTATATTTGTCAAGTTTAATTAATTTAAATTTAAATTTAATTAATTTTATTTTATTTTTATAAATTTTCGGGTACCCGAACTGAATCCGAGTGAAACCGAACCAAATCTGAACCAAAATTCTAAATTACCGGAACGGGTCATATATCTTCAAACCCAAAAATCTGAAGCCGAACTAATTTATTATAGTGCTATTTGTGTTATGATTAGAGCAACTAATACGATTAGTATGATTAGTAAGATTAGTTTGACTAGAATAACGAGTACAATTAGTATGATTAAGATAATTGGTAGGATTAGTATGACTATGATAACTAGTATGATTAGTATGAATTATATAACTAATACTATTAGTATGACTGGGATAATTAGTACGATCAGTATGACTAGATACGTATGGAACGAAGAATTAGCTTTTTTATTTGGGTTTTAGTTGGGTTTGGGCCGAATTTAAGTGTTAAGTAGATTTAGATTTAATGAAAGATAGAATAGACATTTCCATCTCCTTTTCATTAAAACAAAAATGAAAAAGAAAAAGCAAAATAGTGGAAGGTCATTTCAGAATTACTTCTTAACACGAGAGTCATATGAGAATTTGATCCCTTTGTTGATTGCATTTAACATCGGACATTCTTCATCAATTTTCAAATCAACCAAAGAACAACTCTCATGTTTCAGTCCTCGACAGTCACATTTAGAAAGACCGATTTACAATCCTTCGCAAAATCTTTAGACGCTTTTCTTCCGACAGTGCTTCAAATGGTAAAACTAAAACTCTGAATCTAACTTTGGATACAAATTCCCATTCTTCTCTTACAAGATATCGATGGTACCAATTGATATATCAAATCTTCAGGAAAAGAGAAAGAAACAGTTCAAACAGAGACGGAGACAAGGGGATCACCTACGGCTGGTACTTTCGTTTCTCTGTAGCTTTTTAATCAGTTCCAGTCTCTGATCGCATATCCAGTGTTTTTCTTACACAATCACCATTACCAGGTCCTCGACGAACGAGGTATGTCCAAATGCAGACAAGTGATAGCCATCAACGAGGTATTCTCATCGATTATTTTTGTTTGTTAAATTGTCTCACCAACTAAGAAAATGGATACAATTGTTTAGAGACTCTTGTGTTCTAAAATGGATTGAAATTTACGAATACATGGTCTCATCTTTGCTTAATATTATTACTTTCATGTCCTTCTTAGTTTCAGGAAGTAAGAGAGGCCATGCGAAAAGATTCGTTGGATCTTTCTTTAGGCACCCTATAAACTCTAAAGGCTCAGCAACGAATCGGGTTCCTTTTCTTTACTTCTCTTTTATTGTAATATAGTTTGGAGTAAAAGTATTGTAGTATTTGCTACTGATTTTGTAAGATTCGGTTAGCAATACCAACATTTACAGCCTCCCTCACTCTTGACCTTGAAGTTAGCCTAACTTATTTACTCCCAATCTTCAATTTGGAGGTCGGGTTATGTTCTACAAGATATGTTTTTTTCATTCTTTAAACTAGGTTTCGCCTACTTTACAAATATTGAATCTGGAGAAGCCACTTGTATTTGACAAAATTTGATAATTTGGATATGGAAGAGTGAACTCTTGAGAAAATATGATGGTAATTAGTGGTTTCATATTATAAAGATGTACGTTTCTTATTTGTTCCAACAGAGTATTAATTGGATTTTATATATATGTTGTGTGTTACAATAGCTGTTTGATATTTTATAAGTTATTTTTAATACACATGTCTGGTGCTTTAGCTGCGTTTATTTAGTACAGATTTAGTTAACTTTTATTTGAATTTTTTTTCCCAAACCGGCAAGTTACGAAAGGAAGTGTGTTGGACTAAGCAACTGCTACTATGTGTCGTATATAATAATTGTGTTTCTTTCAGTTTGTTGAGCTAACAATCGAATTTGAGACAACCCAATCCATGTCTAATTAAATGGACAAGTAATGCAAGCATTCTCCATCTCTTACCTAATAATTCCATGAGTACACTCAAACAGAGAAAAATTAGCAGAGAGATCAAATGCGACGTGTTTCATTTTATGCAGTGTTACATTATACAGTGAATGTATTGTCTTCACCATTTGGGACTGTTTTTGTTTTGGTTTAAACTCTCCATGTTGTCCACCCGAATAAGAATGTTATTAAAAAGAACGATTGAGTATTTTAATACATTTTATATCATTCTTTCCAAGAGGGAATCAAACAAAAACTCGAAAATTTAATCATGAATTTTACAAAACAAACTAAATCAACAGAAGAAAATAGGATGTCTATGAAAACCAAAAAAGGTTCAAATTCTACTTTTACGAAAGATATATTGAAAACAACTTCATGTCTTTTTATCTTTTACTAAGTATGTTGTTGTTTTTTCTTAAAAGAATAAGATATATTATTATTTAGAATAATAGTAAAACAGTAGTTTATATATCTACATAGATGTTAAGTAACTACCAAAAAATACTAACAAAAACGTAAATCATTTTTTAAGAAAAATATCAGCCAATCGTCAAAAATTAAAAAAAAAGTATGAGAAAAAATAAATGCAGAGAAACCCTTAGTAATATAGTGGAAGAAACAAAATCTAGGCATATTGTCATGTTTTAAAATGAAAGGTGAAAGAGTAAAACGACGTAGATAAAAGTTAGTTTATTAGACTCCAAAACGATCTAATTTCAGACCAAAAATGGACATCTCATGAATTATTGACACTTTTTCTTAAAATAAAAAACAACAAACAAAAAAAAAATGGTGGTACTAGTAATAATCGTTACGACTACGAGAACTGTAATATGTTCACCTTCTTCAATTTTGATTTGCATATTATATCATTATTTATTTTGCCAAAAAGGTGAAGACGACAAAATGCTTAGAAATTCGTATAACTTTGAACGAACTGATTGCTAAGACATTTTTTACGTATATGTACAGAGTAATGGATATACAAGTAATGTTTGGGAAACTAGTTCACCGATAACAAATGTTAAGGAAATGGGATACTAAAGAGGCACAGAAAATTTCCATTACTTCAATCCCCACCAAACCCATCTTCAATAGTTCCTCGGGTGTTTTCACATCGTCCATGGTCTCCCAATATCCCGTAAGGTTTGATGCCTCTTCACGATGCAAAAGTAGTCGTCCCATCTCTCTAACCTCAGAAAGTATATCTTCTTTGAGCCGTGTTTCTACCTGCATTAAGAATATGAATCAATAACCACATTTAACACCATTATCGGATGGAATTTGAGACGACTTACCACTGCACCTCCAACATGCTTGAGGGTATCAACAGGCTCCCTCAAGACAAATGGAGTTCCATTGATGTAAACAATTGCTTCTTTTGAATCGCCACCTTCTTCATCAATCTGCACACGACTTGAAGTTCTTTGGCCAGGGGAAATGAATTTTTGAAGTATGGAACCTTTGCACAAGACAGAACCACTCCGTTTGTTGACAATTGACTCCATGACTGCACCCAATTCCTCCTGCGCGAAAAACATTCAAAGCTGTAGTGTGTTGCCAAAAAATTAACATTCTTACGACTCACAGGAATGGTCAAAAGCCGTCCAGGCCTTACCCTTACGCTCCACTTCATCGCTTGCACCTCAGGTCGCTGATGCAACCAATTCTTAAAAGTCATCTTTGACTCTCCTTTCACAAAGGCTTCGTCAAAAGTTTCGCTACCAAGATATGCTGCAAAGGTAATCATCCGGACGTATCTCTCCAAGTATTCAGCGCTACGCATGAATGCAGCACTTCTAAGTCCTGGCTCAACATGTTGTTGGTTGAAAACCTTCCGGTACAGCAGAACAGCTTCACGAATATTTTGAAATCCGGAACAACTATCAATTACAGCATCTAACGCCTCACGAGATTCAACTCCATTATCGAATAATCTAGTGACTTTCCATATGAGAGGGATGTCATTTATTCCAAATCCACGGCCGTGTTCCATTAGAATTTCTGCACCACCACCACTTAAGGAATCTTCATCCCAAATTGGATGGGTCAGAACATCATACAGAACCTTTAAAGGTCTCCCGTAAGTTATGCGGAGCTTCACTAGGCAGGCAATGACAGTTCCAGTGGTTGTTCTACCTCTCCCCATCTGTGAATGTTCAAGTGAAAAAAGGAAATGATGTAAGTCGAACAGAAAAGCTCAAGAGAAAAACTTAATATATCCAAATAACCAAGTAGATTGGGAAACTCAACCTGGCAATTGAAGACAAAAGCAGTGTCTTCGGAAGCAGAGGCAATATTCCATGTCAATGTGTCAAAGTCTGAGCTTTTGGGCGCTTTACCATCAGTTATAGGTACACGCGCGTACTTAACAGGAAATCCATCTGTCTCTAATTGTTTGAAGACCTCAAGTGGTGTTTGAACAGAGTCAGCATCCACATGTTCCCAAGAGTACAAAATCTGTCCGTCCTTGGTTTCGTGAATGACCATTATCGCACCGTCGTATCGCTTAGCTTCTCTCAGAATATCCTCTTTCAGATGAGCCTCCATTCCTTCGACTGTATCCCGGTCGGTTCCCTAAACAAAGGTATTTATGCAAGCTTTTCAACCAATTCGGAAGAGTTAAAATATATACAGAAAACACAGATTGTTTACCTTATATTCTAGCATGTTCTTATATGGCCTTTCAATTTCACGTGTAACAAACGGTTTCCCATTGATATATATAACAGGTTCTTCTCTCATGTTGTGCCAAAAAACCGGCCGGCGACCTCTTCCACTCCAAACCCTTTCAATTACAGATCGAATACCATCTATAGTTGGATTCGCAACACCATACACAGCAAATCCTGGAACCTTTCTAAAATTCGGTGCTCCATCCACTCTCTCTTGTAGAGGTAGATTATGACAACCAGGACTATAATCACTCTTCAGAACAGTTTGACTTCCCAGTACTGCCCCACTTCTACGTGCAGCGACTATACTCATCTCATGAGGGCGCCCGTCAGTAGATTCTGCAATCTTTGATGAAGAAGGCTTCATAGCTGGATATCCAAGGGCACCCATAGGATCTCTCCAGAGAAACCTGAAATAGGTAAACGTGAACTTACATGAGACACCTGAAGATAATATGCATTGTGAATCACGAGTGCCATATATTAATTTTTGGCATTCAAATTCTTTTACAACAGCTTAAAGAGATACAATTGCAGAGAGCTATGCAAGCAAGCAGATAGATAATGTCAGAGTTTACCTGAGAAGAATGTGATAGAGCTTTGGCCTAGCTAGCATCCAGTCAGCAAAACTGACATGGTCAAGCGAACCAGATTGGAGGAAAGCACCCTCTGAATGAAGGTACACAGCAAAGCATATAAGGAGGTAGTATCTTTCCAAGTACTCAACAAAAAATGAGAGTGCTGCCTCTCTCTTCTTTTCATCGGGTTGACGCAAAATACTACTGCGGTAGGTTAAAATTGCCTCCCGTAAGTTCTGTAAGTTGATTAATGAACAAAATTTAGGCCTTTTACCCTAAGTTAATATCCATAAGATCTGATAGAGAGTTTCTTATATATTAGAACGTATACTTTGATATTAAAATTAACAGAAGATACCTGCACGGATTCACATCTGTCGATTGCTTCATCAACTTGTCTTTTGCCTTCTACACCACCCTGGAATCATGAATACAGATAACAGTTAGAACCAGCAGGACTAAGCAAGATGAACAGAAAAAGACAAACAGAAAGGGACTAGATACCTCCAAGACTCGTATCAACTTTCTCACAACTGCATATTCCCCTCTACGGATTGCCTCCTCTGGCAGATCAATAGTAAAGATTCTTTTTCCCAAAGAGTTGTCTGAAAAGAAAAAAAATAGGACAGGTTAGTGAAAACTTCTACCATGATGCAGGCTAGCTTAAACACCACGGGACTCGTTGTGTCTAGTTTATATTTTGTTCCAGAAAACATGACTCCTGGTCTTAGATATATATGTATAAAAGAACAGGCTAAGGAGAAGAGGGTTGAGATGTGATTATTTGGCTAGTCTATACTGTTTCGTTTCTGTCTGAAATAAAATAAGATAAATGACATACCTCCAATACGTTTGACATACATCAAAGCTGCAATAACCATTGCACTAGTGGTAGATTGAAGTCCCATTTGACTGTTGAAGATAATCTCGGTATCAACCTTAGCCTGAGATATCTTCAAAACCTGCTAACACGCATTTACATTAATATCTTATAGTAAAACCAAAAATAGAATTCCTCATAGCATGGTGATAAAATTTACCAGCGTATCAAAATCTGTTACTTTTGGTGACTTCTCATCCGTTACAGGAACACGTTCATAATCAACAAGGAAACCTTCAGCTTGCAGTTCTTCGTACACCTAGATCCATAGAGTGTATATGCATAAAAGGGTTCGTGCATGCTCCGAATCATACACATACGCATGCTTCACTCCAAAGTTCTACCTCAAGCAGCGTCTTTAAAGAATGAGTTGAGACTGGCTCCCATTTGTCCACCATCTCACCCTCTGGCAGTTCATCAGTGACAAGTATCTTATCCCCATATCTGCCAGGAAAAATAGTCAAGTACAGCCAAAGTAAAAACAAATCTAGAGATCCTTTACAGGTTACAGTGAATGAAATATACCCTGTTGATTCCATGAGAATCTCTTGTTTAAGTTCTGCTTCCAGTTGCTCTAGTATTATTCTATCTACTCCCTATTGAAATCATAAACAAACTATGTTACTATTACAACAACATTGTGCGGAGGAGAGCAAGGGTCTTGTACCGTGTACTCAAGACTGGTGAAAGGTTTATCCACATCACGTAAAACAAATGGTCGCCCATTTATGTATATTACCTGCCAAGATGTGTACGAAAAGTCAAGTTAGTAACGAAGTATACTGAAGCAACAAGTATAAGTGGCACATGCCTATATTGACAGAACTTGTGATTAGATGGATTTACCGGTTCCGCCCTAAGACTAATCCAAAGAACTTGTTTACCATCTTTGTGAGCTCCAATGTGCTTAAGAAGGTTTCGTATGCCATCAGTGGTTGGCATCGCAACCCCGTGCACAGGTATGGAATGAAGCTGAAACTCTGGGGTCAACATCGGTCGTGCCTTTAAAGAAGACAAAGGAAATCAAAAAAATGAAATCACTAGCAATTGCAAACAAAGATCTAGGAATGAGAGATGACCTGATGGTAATTAGGCGCTCCTTCTATGTGAAGAGAAGGACGCTTAATCTGAGAAGATGAAAAACAATCCATCTTCAAAATCCTCTTCTTCTGATTGATCTCCAACATCCTCGTGAAAAGCCGGTGAGATTCCGGTGAAAAATCGGTGGAACAAAAAAACGAGTGAGGAAGACGGAAGTTTGTTAGGAGATATTTTCTTTTGCTCCGATACAATATTCTATTAGAGATCTATAACCCGGCGCGTGCGCGGGCTTTATTGCCTTTTAGCTTTTAGTTTTTACATTTTTTTTTTTGTCAACAGTTTTTACATTTTATATAAATATTATCATTGATTTAAATAATTGAATTTTTTTCATTTTTATGATGTATTTATATTCATCAATATAATATTATTGTTTTGTTCTCTCTTATGATATTTTTTTTTTGTCTAATTTATTAGGCTTTTGATGTTTTTCTATAAATATTATGCTGCCTATTTTATATGTTTTATACATTTTTTGGTCGTCCATTCATATCGTTTGACATTTTGATATAAGTTTATTAGATACTTTTTCTTTGTTTCATTAACTTTTAATTTGATTTTATGTTTACTTAATTTGATTTTATGTTTACTTTTTTTATTTGTGCATTTATATATCCAGCTATAAGTTGCGACTTGAAAACTTAAATTAACGTTATATAAGAAGCTTTGATATGATTATTTAAAACATGCGGCTGATGGGATAGAAACTTTGGTGTTACAAAAAAGGATATTCGAGATGTGTTGAATAAACAAATAAATACAAATACAAGAACTGAGAATCAGGGGGTGTCAAAAAACTACAAGAAGCACCCTTTTTACAGTTTCCACTCTCATAGAATTTACATATTTTGAGCCCTTTGGGCGGATGAGCTGTGTACGAACCTGATCCATTGTCATACTCATACCCATGGGGCCAGTACTTAGAAGTTCAATCACACTGCCGCAATATGTAGAATCTCGTTGAATTTATTTGACAACCAATACAGATAATCATTCCCTAACCATTCTTGAATATCTACAATCAACATCTCAAGAAAATGCGTTCTTCGCATTTCTATTAGACAAAGAATTGTCAATTCATGAGGTCATGCCAATCTTTAAATGTTCATTAGATATACGGTCTTTCCTTTGGGAATTCTTGACAATTTCAGTTCATGAGGCCGTCCTAAAAAGGAAAACTCTTTTGAGCGAAGAGAGTTCTGGGACTAGAAACTAAAGAGATGGTTTGCATTGAAACAACAATATCGTATAAACTCTCCAATACATTTATATTGTGAAAGGTCCTTATCCTTTTAGCCCTTCCATAGCTTCAAGACTCTGTCTTTACCACCAGATACTACTTTCTCACCATCCGGACTCCAGTCCACCGCAAAAACCTACACAAAACCGAAAAACAAAAAGGGTCAGCAAAAATCAACAGAGGAAAGAGACTGAGATCACAGTAAAAGAAAATTCACTTATAATAAATACCTCATCTGCATGACCAGGAAGATCTTGTTTTAACGTTTTCGTCCTAATTTCCCAAATCTGTGTGGACGTAACAAAACTTTCTGATTCAGAATCTAAACAAAATCTCCGGTAAAAGAGTAGCAATGGCATTTCTAATTTTTTTTTTACCTTGAGTGTAGAGTCTTTACTGCCGCTCAAAAGCAACCTACTGTCTGCAGACCAACTGACTTGATAAACCGGACCAACGTGGCCCCTGAAAGCTGTGACGAATTGTCCTGTGACACCGTTCCATAACCTAACTGATCTATCGAATGAAGCACTTGCAATCCATTTCCCATCAGGTGAGAAATAGACATGATTTACAAGCTGTTGGTTGACCAATATCAAAAGGTAAAAGAGTTTAGAAACGGAAGTAACAAGACGAGATGAAAAGAGTGAAACTTTTTTAAGTAACGCATACCTGTTGATGACCGGTCAAGCGCTTTTTAGGTTGTTTGCTAACAGATGGTTCCCAAAGAAACATAGTGAAGTCATCAGAACCTGAGACTAATCTTTCAGGGGAATCTCCTTTTGTTTGGTTGTATCTTTCGAGCGCCTATAACAAAAGAAGCCAGAAAGGGAGAGATCAGAGTCAGGGTAGAAAGGGGTTTCACGTGTGGAGTGAAGTGACAGGCTTTACCAATTTCATTTCTTCATTTGGAGAATATTGTCTTCCAGTATGGTTAAAAGCTCCTGTTCTAAGAACATATTCTGTGCTTAATGCAAGGGAGTTAACCCAATGTCCATGCCCCTAGAGCAAACAGAACAAGCAGAGTAATTAAAAAGTGAATCAGGACGAGTAACAGGTCAACACATGAGATAAAGACATAAGCCGATAGTAGTGGTACTTAAGATAATTTCTAGAGATAGTAGGCCGAAGAGGAATGCATCTGATACTAATGCAGAGGAACAATGATCATAACAAATTCCAATTATAGCTAATAGTTTACCTTCAATTCACGAATGAGCTTCCCCTGAGTAGTCTCCCACATCTTTATCGTACAGTCCTGGGAACTGCCAGAGAAAGACATAATAATTATGTACCGAAATAGTGAACATGGAGGCAAGTACCAAGCCATCGACTAGATAAAGACACTGCAAATTAAGTTTCTTACATTAACTGTTAAAAGAAAAAAAAACTACATTGAAATATTTAGTCAATAGATATGAAAATGTATAAGAAACATACCCTGTGTATATAATTCCATCTCCTCCCCATTTGACACAAGTCACAGCAAGCGTGTGTCCACTGAGACAGATTAAAGATTTCTTCAGCGTCACATCCCAAATCCTTGCATCCCCATCTTTGCTAGAAGTTACAAATCGACGGCATGGAGAGCTAAGGTGGACGGGTTCCCACGAGATACCAGTGATCCATTTCTTGTGACCCTAAGAAAAATGTAAAGACCAAAGTGTAAATAGTGACAAACCAAAACATATATATGTACAAGATAAACCAAATGTCAAGTAAAGATAAAGACTTTACTGTAAGTGGACTTCCGTCTATTTCTCCTTTCTTTGGATTCCAACAACAGATTTCACCGGATTTACTACCACTCACAAGATGCTTACCATCCGGAGACCAAGCAATTGAGAGAACCCAATTCTTGTGTCCTGAAAACAAAAAAAGATTATAAATGTTAGTCATCAGGATGAACTATTATTAAGCATCTAAAGAACGATGGTGAGGAGAACTTCGAACCTTTGCAAGTAAACAATGGAGTTTCAGTGTTGAGATCCCAAAGCCTGACAGTAGTATCACCTGAGCCACTTGCTAACTGCTTACCGTCAGGACTAAACGAAACACAAAGAACAGCTTCCGCGTGGCCTAAGATACAAAACAAACCAAGTAAACTCAAGTAGTCTCTTAACTAATACAATTTTTAAACTGAAAAGAAAAAAGAAAAAAAGAGAACAAGAACTATGATGACATACCAGCAATTGTTTGTGAGCAACGGTTAACTGGACGAATTCGGAACACAGCTTGTTGTTGATAAACTATCGTCAAAACCTTCTCCACAGACACTGAAAACACAGACGGAACATTTATTAGAAACATAAATAGATTTGCATAGAGACATAAGACAGACAAAAACAAAAGCTGATTCAATTGAGTGTTTTAAACCTTTGTTTTTCTCCAAGTAAGTTCCTACAGGTACAAGAAGCTCTTCGTCTGATACGTAGAAACTGTAAGGCAACATCTCCTCCTGGATAACAATAATTAAAAAAAGTGCATAACTTTTAGTAACAAACAGAGTAAAGCATTAAAGATTCGCAACGATATCATCAATAAACACGAAAACAGAGGACTTGATAGTTTCTAAAAAATCATTCCTTTACAAGAATTTAGATTCCGGAAGATGGGAAAGAGTGTTACGTTATTGAGGAACTTGTTGACGAGCTGAGTAAGCTGCAAAGGACCAGCACTCTGAGGAATATACATAGAAGAACCTAAATGAGTTCCTTCTGGGTCTGTTAACAGACACATCACCGTGTTCCCCATCCCTGCCTCCATGTTCATCACGACGGAAACGAAGGAGTTTAGCTACAAAACTCCGACTTCGTGTTGGCCGTTTCGAGAGAAGAGGGAAGAGAGGAGACAATTAGGTTTGTTATTCTTTTAATCGACCCGAAGCTTTTAGGGTTGGGCCAAAAAAATCACAATTATTATATTTTTGGGCTAATTTGTCTGAATAACCAAAAATATATATAATTTAAAAAACTAACTAAAAAACTTTAAATTTGATGGTTAGAATCTTAAATATGATTTTTTTGTTGGTTATTCAGCAAATTATCTGTAAATTTTTTTCTTTTACAATAATTATAAACGGAAACAATACTATGGAATATGGATCATTGCAAAAAGAACAAAAGAAAAATCATTTGACCATAATAAAAAGAGGTTAAGCGCCGTCTGTGGGGATCGAACCCACGGCCACGTGATTAAAAGTCACGCGCTCTACCACTGAGCTAAGACGGCTTCGATGATACATAGAACTTACAACTTGCTTTAATCTAATATTTTGAAGATGGTTGACGGGATTATCAAAACAAGTAATTTATTGAGGATAAAAAACGATCTTATGTTACTGTCTATATACGGCTAAAACCAATTAGTTAAGCAGCAAACTAATGCTTTGCTAAAAAAATTAGTATGTCTCTTTGTTATTAGTTTCACGATGTTTGTATTTTATAAACCTTGGAACCAAAGAAGATGCCGTATTTGAACAACGTTACAGCATCCATGTTTATAGTTTTACACAACAAATGGCAAATGGCAATGTATCATTAACGCAACAATATGTTATTTCGTTTACAAGACAATTCGAAAACGCAACTTTTTTTCTGAAAAAAGATTCACTACTTGAAAGATCAGAAAAAAAAATTATTTTGAAGATCTGAGATAAGTCTCAAGAACAAGTTGTGCAGTTAAGAGATCTACAGTACCCGAACCAACAGACTTGAAAACCGTTATCTCACTTGAACTCTTTCTCCCTTCTCTGTCTCCATTTATCAACTCAACCAAATTCCCACAGATCTCTTCTCTCTTAATCACTCCTCTCTCAAACGCTCCCACCAGCTCTCCGGCTTCTTCCAACGCAGTTTCGTTATCCACAAACACACTCCCTCTCTTTATCGCGTCGTCGTCACATTCCTTCATTTCATGGCTAAACGACCCAACAAGGTCAAGATGCGTTCCGGGTTTCAAGAACTCACCTTTGACCAACGGAACGGTCGAGTTTGTTGCACAGCTGATGATATCTCCAAGAGGAATGATCTCATCTAACGAAGCGTGGCTCTCAAATGAGATCTTGCTGTGTTGAGAATCTTTGGAGAGAGTTTCAGCTACATCCTGAGCCTTTTCGGGAGTTCTGTTCCATATGATCACTCTTCTCAAGCTTGGTTTAGCAGAGAGATGGGATTTGATCAGGTGTGGTGCGAGAGCACCGGAACCAACCATGATCAGCACCTGGCTATCGTCTCTAGCTAGGATTTTGGAGGCTAAGCCTGAAACAGAGGAAGTACGGTAAAGGGTTAAAACGGTACCGTCCATTGAAGCTAAGGTTTGTCCTGTGGTGGAGCTGAAGAGCGTGTAGGATCCGTGGATGCCAGGTAAGTTCTGGGAGGAGTTATGAGGGAAATAAGTAACGAGCTTGACGCCCATGTAAGGGAGCGAAGGAGAAGATGACCAAGAAGGCATGAGGAGGAGAGAGGAAGGTGGTGAAACGGTGTAGTTTTGGCGGACAGGGCTTGTGATTGTTGAGGCATGTGTGGGAAGATTGGTCTGAAAGTGATTGATCAAGGATTCATGTGAGAGGATTGAAGGAAACGACGTGGCCGGAATGAAAACTGGGAACGAAGCCATTTCCTTTTTGTGGAGAGAAATCTGTTGATTTAAGGTTTTGGAAGGAGACGATGGTTCTTTTAAGGAGAGGAAAGGGAACAAGACGAATCCAGATTGGTCTTGAGGCAAGACTCTTGACTTTGTTTGGTGAGTCACAAATGTCTAAATCAAAGGGCATTTCGGGGAAGGACTTAAAGATGAGATTCCTTTTAGGGATTCTTCTGCAGCTATCCACCAGTCATCATCATCTTCCTCGAAACTTTCCTGTGTGCCAACGAAAAGCTTTCATCTTTTAATACACTCGAGAAATTAGACAGATCTTGAGTCAAGTCAAGAACATGACACCAACATCCATTTTAAAGCTGTTTTAGACTTGTTGTTAACTTGTATGAAAACCGGTTAAGTAAACTAACCAAGGTATGAGGTTCCAGTCTCTTGGGTTTGCTTTCAAATTCATCTGCGACTTTAGCCGCTTCAAGCCACCATGAGCCACTATCTGGATCGCGTTCGTTATCAATGTAACATTCTCCTTCTGGGTTAAGATTGCCACATATCTTCTGTACCTCTCCTTGATAGTAAACCGTATCTTCAGGTAAGAAACTATCTGGAACTGGACGTATTGGAGATCGATAATCTGCAGACAAAAAACAAAGTTTAGTGGTATGGAACAAGACTCTGCTTACAGATTGTTTTGCTAAAGAAAAGATGAGAATAGTACACACCTCGACAATCTGGATCGTAGCATTTCTGATAATAGATTCCCCTTCTGATGTCAACAATGTACATCACTACAACAACAAAGTTTCTTATCATGTTCTTTGATTGCTGAGAATACAGAGAGCGCTTGAAACTCATAGGCATAACTGAGTGAAGATTGTACCGTGATTGCTTTTATGTTCCCTGCCAATTCGTTCGCAGTATCTATTTCTTAACATGCTGTACACAATCAGGCTATCTTCAGAAAACCAGTACCAGCACCTTATCTTACCTGAATATTAAGAAGATGAGCATTGCAATCTCTCGAGAACAAAAAAAATGTTGCACAAAGATATATTGCAACCTGAGACATTCCCGCCGGAAGCAATGGATTCTATGAATTGGTCCACTAGCGGGAACGGGGATTTGCCTCCGAAGTATGATGTTGACATGTTGTCACTTGAACAATCATCCACTTGGAATTTATGAGCTTTCTGGTGTCTTACAATACTGTTATTGTTCACCTGCAACCTCCAAAGAATTCAGTTTAAAGGCATAGACATTTGCGGAATCTCTCTTCCCTCAAGTATGTGTGGAAGGAAGATGCAATTAGAAGCTAAAAGCACAAGTCTGTGATTGTCTGAGGCAAAAGTGATGGAAAAGTGACCTCTGTGTCAAAGCAAAGTGTCTTCATACAGTCTGATTCCATCTTGCAAACCAGAAGCTTCTCACAGTCTGATGCCACGTTGCAGATTAAGGATGACATGTAAACATCTTGTTCACCCTGTTTGTTTACCAATGGTCTTGTTAGATACTGGAATTACAGTGAATTTTTCTTAAAGCGAAACAAGAAGTCAACACTGAGACAGCCACATGGAAAAGAAGAGACTTGAATGAAGGTGGACTTACCATATCCTTACATTTGAACCGTCCTGTAGGTACAAGAACAGATGTCTTTCCAGCTTTTGATGACAGTGCAAGACGGAAGCAACGGTTTCTAGAGTAAACAGCAGTATCCACAAAAAGTAGGGATGCGGAATCATTAGCCTCTTTGTGAACAAACAGCTTGCGCAACCTTTCATCATTTTCCTTCGCACTTACTATCCGTGAGCATAGCTAAAGAAACATCAAGATGAAAATGAACCATGCCCAACATAACCTCCCAACTTGCAACTTACAAAACCATATTTGGAGGAAACAAACATGAAAATATCGATTGAAGTATACCTCTCCTACAAAAGCACCAACGTGGGAGTTGTCCTTAAAGGCAACCTTTGGAATGAGGACGATCAAATGACGAGAGAACTTATCTGCATATGATTTTTTAAGGAATTCTTCAGTGAAGAGAACCAACTCTTTTATACAGAAATATCTTAGGAAAACAATTTAACAGTAACTCGCATTTTCTAGACGTTAGCTCAGAGAATGAAGCTGAAGCAGAAAGGACAACACCTCATAGATAGAAGGTGGGAGAGCATGTACATTTTACAATACCTTTAGTTGAGGAATCCAGCTCTACTATCCAATCCTCTTGTCCTTCAATAGCATATTTCTCATGCAAGGCTTCTAGAATGAGTGATATCAAGATATCAACCATTTCATCCACATTTCTTCCTTCATTTACTTTCTGATTGAACTCCAAATCAAAGTACATATGGCATGGCAGTCCCTAGGAAGGTGTTGCAATCAAACGCAGTAAATCAAAAGCCAGATATACTCCTGTGAGGGCTAACTAAAACAGCATAAGGGAATGAGATCTAGGTACCTCTTGGATCACTTCATAATGATGTCGGCGCTTTGGATCCATAGATTTGTATCTAAGTGATGGAACAAGAAACAATATTAAAGCACTTGAGAGAAGTTGACAGTTCAAGAATGTTAAAAGAGGCAAGAAAAAGAACCTATCCCAGAATTCTTCATAACTTGAAACCAGAAACCTTCTTTGGCCAGTAAAATGATCTTGATAACTAAAAACACGCACATTCTCATGCCTTTTTTCAAACTTCATCGCTTCATCTTGCCGAGGAAATGTAGCCCAAACTTTTTTCCTAAATAAAAATCAAAGACCATGCTACAGCTTCCAATGATGAAAGAAGAACCTCCAAGTAGACTTCAAAAGCCAGAACCAGCTTATTCACACTCACACATACCTGGAGATTGCTTTTTTTTCTTCACTGAGATCGATACGTATCTCACGCAGAAGCCTTAACAAACTCAACGGTCTTTTCGGAGGAACGCCATTGGGAGACCCGTAAAACACAACTGGTGAAAACTGCCTCCCAATAGTCTTCTTTACATTCATGGAACCAGACTGCGATACAACAAGACATGAGTTTCACTCCAAAACAGTTTCCACACAAAACAAGTAAGTAAGAACTTTGGTTCATGATACATACAAGGGAGTCAAGACTAACACTTCCATCAATCTGGTTTCTTTGTCCCTTTTTCCCAGACAAAGAACTTGGCTGCAAATTCTTACACGTCCCAGGAGAAGTATTCTCAGGATTCAACATTCTTTTGCTCCGTTTCCTTTCTCTCACAGCAGAGGCTGCAAACATCCCACAGATAAAAAAAAAATACATTTTTTTTGTTAATTATACTGGCAAAGATCTCAAATTTTTCAGTAACGATTCGTTTCTAGAAGACAAGAGATTGAATTGAAAAAGTTACATTAACCACAGGACGTGATGATTCCGTTAACGGAATAGAGAGTGAAGGAAGCTCACCAGGCGGAGAAATTCCACACTTGAAACACTGGAACAATCGATCTACGTCATCCATGGTGTTCGTGCTAAGTTTCTTCGCCATTGTTCTCCTTCTCTTCTCTGTTTCTCTCACAGATTTCTCTTTTTCTCCCGTCGATTCGTCGTGAAAGTTTCTTCCTTTTTTCTCTTTTCCGCCTTTCTCCCCCCGAAAAAAAACAAAAGAGCCGCTCGAAGCGAAAATTTTCGAATCTAACGGCGCGGTGAAACGTAAGCGAAAGTCGTCGTTCTGATCCACGTGTCAAATATCTGTTGAAAAATGGTTCATGGGATACACTACCTGCCGTTTGATGGTTAGGGATAAACACAATGTGCCGTTGTACTCAAAGACGAACGACACGAACTTTTTTCCGTCTTCAGGAGAAGATAAACAGAGAGATTGCTGCTGGCTCAGAAAAGAGGAAGAAGAAAGCTTTGACATTTTCACTGTAATACTTCGTTATCGTCGAAGATTTTAGTTAGTCTGGGTGATAGACAGATACTCCAATAATTTTTTTTTTTCTTTTTTGCATTACATAATTTGGGGTTCTTCGATCTGTGTTATTGGCAATATTAAAGGCACAAAATTCTAGGAGTATCTGTGTATCATCCACCACTATCTACAATCACTGATGATTCTTCCTATTTTTTTTTTCAATTTGTATGATTTTAGAGGTTTAGTCTTGTGTCAAATTTCTTGATGAGTCTTTTTGTTTTCAGGTTTTTTGGTAATGAAATTTTTATAGGATTGATAGGTATGTTGATAATTCTCTGTTCACTCTGTGTTTTAATGAAAATTGACAAAATGAATAAAATTTACTTGTTAGTGGATTTGTTAGCAGAAATCTAAAGAAGATAATGATGTTCTTCCCCAATATATTGTATATTGATTAATGGGTTATAGAGTTGAATAAAGCAGCGTTTGTGTCCTTCATTTGTTGGTGGAGTTGGACAATTTTTTAATTAGCTCTCTTATGATCTTGTTCTTCTGAACTATTGTAAAGCCTCTTTCGGCTCCGTTTTGGAGGCCATTTCTTGTCCGACCCTTAACACAGATATTGTTATTGTTCTAGTCCCTTTATTTTGTTTGTTTGTGTCTCGGTCACCGTCTTATTGGTATCATCAAGGTTTAAATACTTACTCACCTGCTCCTTTGGAACTTTACTCTGTTGTTGTATTAGTATTTCTGAAGATCTTTTAGAATAGATTTTCCTCATTTGGGGCTAAAGGACCATGAGCACATTCGGCATTATTTGGACCATAGTGAGTAGTTCCACTCGCTCTGAGTTGGCAATATGCGAGTTGTTCCATGTTGTTCTCCTCATACCTTTTGTTTGAGAATTGCACCACATACTAAGTAAGTGTGACATTATTCTCCTGTCGTTGTGTACTTGCAGTCTTGGCCAACATTAGTTCATAAGACTTTGTGATATCAGGTCACTGGAGCATGATAAACTGACAAGGGTGGACATAAAAATTGGGAACTTTTTTATATTACGAGTGCAAAGGTTCTTACAGAAAGAGATTGTTTTCAAACTTATGTAATGGCTGATCGCAGAAATGAGATTATTTTCTTTAATACAAAATTTTGGATGGTGGTTCTTGGATTCTGTTCTCCTGGTGTAGCAGTTGGTATTACTATGTCATCCCTGGCTACTATTTAAGTTCCTATGATAGCCAAATTCATTTCTCTCTCAGTCTCAACATTCATAGTCTTTACTCTCTAAAACACTTAAGAAATGGCAGCAAATGATGTCCCTTGCTGTGAGCCTATGTTCTGGTTCTACCTAGTCGCATGTTTTGGTCTAGTTGCTTTCGCAGGTTTAATGTCTGGATTGACTCTTGGGCTCATGTCCCTTAGTCTCGTCGAGCTCGAGGTCATCATCAAAGCTGGTGAACCCAACGAGCGCAAAAACGCTGGTCAGTTTCACAAATCCGTGTACCTACTCATACTCTTTTACTTCATAATTCAAACTAACACCATATTCTTTAAAAATGGAACGAAATTGCCAGAAAAGATCCTGCCACTCGTTAAAAACCAGCATCTTCTCCTGTGTACACTCCTCATAGGCAACGCTTTGGCAATGGAGGTATCAGAATTATGCATGTATCTTTGGATACAACTTACTTCAGCTTTTTTTCAAACTTCTGATTCAGTATTTACTGACTATGTTTCTAATGCTAAATCCAAAAGGCTTTACCTGTCTTTGTCGATTCCCTGCTTCCAGCTTGGGGTTCTGTTCTGATATCCGTGACTCTCATACTTGCATTTGGCGAGGTGAATGGAATTTGAATTAGCTTTCTTTGCTGACCTGTGTTTTTTTAAGGTTGCAACAACTCTCTTACTGATCTTTTCTCATTGTCGTAGATCATACCTCAAGCTGTATGCTCTCGGTACGGGCTGAGCATCGGAGCAAAGCTATCGATTTTGGTTAGATTTATTGTTGTAGTCTTCTTTCCGTTGGCTTATCCAATCAGCAAGGTAACTCACACAGCTTAAAACCAATGGAACTTTTTACTAGAAATCAATTGTAAAACAATGCTTCAAAGTTTTCTTCTTTCAATGCTTCAGCTACTCGATTTGTTGCTTGGAAGAAAACATTCTACACTTTTAAGGCGAGCGGAGCTCAAGTCATTTGTGTTTATGCATGGAAACGAGGTCTGTTTCAAAAACTTGAGATGCTTTTTTTTTACTGTTTTGTCAATATGTAAGCTAATTGTCTTTTTCTTCTTCTTTGTCCGTGTCCTTTCTTCTGATAATTAGGCAGGAAGAGGAGGTGAACTGACTCACGATGAAACGACAATCATATCCGGGGCTTTGGACATGTCTCACAAGAGTGCCAAAGACGCAATGACACCTGTCTCCGAGATATTCTCTCTTGACATAAACTCTAGGCTCGACGAGTATGTTCTTCTTTCTGCTTTTCGACAATATATAAACAGTTAGTTCGTTATTCCTTATCCTCCTCTTTGGGGTTCACAGAAAGACAATGGGATTAATAGCAAGTGAAGGCCATAGCCGAGTCCCTATTTACTCGGTGGATCCTACTGCTATCATCGGATATATTCTGGTGAGTAAGCAACAAAAGCTATTACACGGTAATCTTGAAAAAACACTTTGCCTTCTGACATAAGTTTTGAATAGGTCAAGAACTTGATCAAAGTCCGTCCTGAAGACGAGACACCGATCAGAGATCTCCCCATCAGAAGAATGGCCAGGTATATAGATTCTCTAACCAAACCAAGTAAACTTCTTTCCAAGCTGGACCAATCCAAAAAAAAGCTTATTTTCTGCAAGCAGGGTTAATTTGAATCTACCTCTCTACGACATCCTCAACATCTTCCAAACAGGACGAAGCCACATGGCTGCTGTCGTTAGGACCAAGAACTGTACCAATACCAACACTCCCGGCCATGACAAGAGCATCAATGGTTAAGAGACTTATACATATATATGAGAGAGTGTAAAATCCGAAAAAAGTATTGAGATGATTATTTCTTTTTGTCTTATTTCAGCAACGGGTAATAAAGATGGCAACGTTGTTCTAAGCATTCCTGTGATGAACTCAAGTGAAGTTAATCATCAGAGTCCCATCCGATACACTGATAGCATTGTTGATGAAGATGAAGAAGTCATTGGCATAATAACTCTGGAAGATGTCATGGAGGAACTCATACAGGTAATAATTATATATAAATTGTTAGATTACTAACATTATACTCTTGAATTAACCATTTTATGAACCTTACAGGAAGAAATATTTGATGAGACAGACCGGTATGTCGAAATTCATAAGAGGTATATATATAGTCACCATTTATCATATCATCAAATAGACTGCAAATTTTCAGTAATTTTTCACCGGACTCAATTATCTTTTTTTACTCACTAGGATAACAGTAAACATGCCAATATCTGGTAATTCGAGGCCACAATCGCCGGGAACTGCCACGTGGCCTTCGGAGCTAGCATCTCCTGTCTCGCCGTATCGTTCAAGTCCACTGTCGCCGAACATAATGATCTCTACTCTCCTCCGCTCACCCATAAATTCACCTTACCGTCAGTCTCCGTTTCTCCGGCCAACACTCTACGCTTCTCCACCGTTACAACCTCCTTCGGTGCTCTCACCGTCACAACCTCCTTCGGTGCTCTCACCGTCACAACCTCCTTCGGTGCTCTCTTCGGACAGCAATGATCGTTATTATTATATGTCTCCTAGTACGGTATGTAACGTGACTACCAAGAAATTGTTTTCCCATGTCAACTCTTAATTTTATCCTTTGCACTTTGTTTTATGTTGTTTACCTTGCAGGTGAGGAAATCGTACGTGAAGCTACCAAGATCAAATGGTTCTTAAAAACTCAACGGTAAATCTAATTAAAACAAAAAATTGTAGCTAAGTGAAGCAAAAATAATTATCTCAAGAGTCAAAGACTTTTCTTTGTCGATCATTTTTCAAGATTCAGTTGACCCTTATTATATGCAAGTGAATTGAAGTGAAGAAAAGATGAATTGTTTGAATTTCGGAAGTTTCATTACATGTTCTTAGAAATTCAGAATTTGAGAAAGAAAAAAAAAAGAGTAATTATATTGTCTCTCTTTTTTCATATTATTTTCTTGGAAAGAAGGATAAATAGTAGGAAATGTGTGGCGGGAAAATAATATCTCACATAAAAACAAAATATCCATGCCACCTTATCTACATGTATTATAAGCTAAATAATCAAATGCGCAAATGGTTTACTTAAAAAGAAAAAAGAAAAACATTAGAAGAAGAAGAAAGAAAATGAGAGCTCTCTTGTGCTCACACCAAACACTACCATTGTCATCTCACTCAAGAACAACTCTGAAAACCAAACTCCAAAATCCAAAAACCCTAATCCCTAACAACAACAAACTCAGATATGGATCCAGGCTCCACGCGAGCCCTAAGGGGTTTCAACCTTCTAGAAACTCTGAAAAACCTGGAAAGTCAGACCCAGACCCGGAAGACGACCCGCCGATACCTCAGGAAGTGTTCGAGAGGATGATGGGGAGGATTGTGGTATCTGTGGGGACACCACTGGGCTTGGGAGTGGCAATCTTGAAATTACTTGAAGTTTTGAAGGATAGAAACGTCTGGGACGTGCCTTTGTGGGTCCCGTTCTTGACCACGCTCGTGACCTTTGGTACGTCGGCTCTTGGGATCGCGTACGGGAGCTTGTCCACAAACCTTGACCCGACCAAGACTAACTCTCTTTTTGGAGTAGAAGAGGCAAAGGAGAATTGGGTAGAGATGTGGAAAGAAGAGTAGCAATGTTATGTTTTTTGGCACTTGGACTTGTGGGTACAGAGATTAATCTATAGTCCTCTGTTTTGGACTTTTGGTATTTAGTTCAGTTTCATTTTTATTTCATTTTTGTAACCAAGAATGCTATACGTACGTGCGTTTTTCGGTACAAAGAGAAACAAGAACTGTTTTGAGGAAGTTATCAAATCTTAAATCTTAGAATGTTCCTCCACGATTATGGAATTCATATCCAAACGGTGGTGATGACAGGAACTCTTTACATATATCAGTGGATGAGACGAACATAAAGATCAAATAATGGAGTCTTAAGTATCTGGCCGAGTGGCTCTCTCTACTTAGATGAGTGGATGAGACGGATAATGAACAAATAATGGATCGAAGGAGGTCCCATACAACTAATAAAAAGGTTGTGATAAGTCAAGTTGAATCCAAAATATAAAGTTTCCTATTTGCTGGTGCACTTTAAGACATTACTCTGATCATATGAGATATCATCTGGATGCTTAAGATAATATTGCATTGATCTAAATAAAGAAAGATTCACAATTGGAAAGTTTTGGGTCACCACTCACCAGGTTGTAACCTCCGTTCTGGTCAGGTTTGTACCGTTTTGCGTTGAGTATTGGGTTCTCCGTGGGTTCTTGATGAGTCAAGATTATGGAACTCTGTTCTGAACTTAATTCCTAATGGTTGGTTGGACCGGAATCTTTCAATAAAGGCCAATATGTTCATATCGGACCATTAAAATAGTTTCATGATTTTGGGTTTATTTGAACGTATCTTTCTTAGAGCAAGTACATCAGAGTATTAAGCAAAGTTCATAGCACATATTCATCTGCAGAATGAAATAAAAAAACAGTAAAAAATTGAGCTGGTCCCACAAGAGATATTAACTCGGTTCTTAGAGGTTTGATTTTAAGACATCCTCTCTCCTTAATCTTGCCATGTGTCACCATTCTATTGGCAAATATTTTTTTTTCAGTTTTAAATAAAAAAGGAAAAGAAATTAAAATGTTGTTTTTAGTAACTCAATGAGAGAATCACTGATGTGGATGCTCTTAGGACTTGGTTGGTATGAACTTTTGAGAGGCTGATAAAGACATGCCAAAATACCTAGAGATCTGGCTGATTTATATTGGAGTCATGAACTATACCTTTCAGGTTATACTTATATAATATTTGGGTGGATCCGAAGGTCTATTTGTTACATTTTTAAAAAAAAAATTAATAGATTTGGATTTGAGGCCCTCAATCTCGTTATTCTTATCGAACATTCTTGATAGAAGATAATGTTTTGAAGTTGTATCCAACCTATCTCATTAATATAATTTTTTTTCCAACAAACTTTAATGGGATATAAATACGAATCAAGTCTCCATTATCCCATATGATCTCACATTTAATATTTGTGAAGTTGATTTGCTTGATTGGTTCTCTAGTTAATAAAAGTATGATTTCTATAAGAATGAGACAAACTTTCACTCTCCAATGTTTTATAAAGCACGGCAAGGCAAGGCGAACACATATAGTCCAAGTTGAAGATGTAGTAATCGTTGTTATTAATAAAAGTGATTTCGATAGATTATGCGGCAGTGACATGTCGATCTATTCTATAATCTATACCACAAATTTGTTTAAGTTTCATGTTCCTTTCACGAGTTCATCTTTGGGTGAAGACTCCATGTAGAATATTTCATTCATATATTTTCATCATCACAATTGGTCCTTGTCAAGAACCAATATTTGCCATTTGAAAGTTTTTGGACTTGTTGTGTATGTTCCAATTGCTTCACCACAGCTATCTTCATATATTTTATTATAAAAATCATTATATAACAAAATTATCAATATTCACATCAATGTTCCGATTTGCTGTGCACTTGCAGTAGGAAAATAGGGTTTAAAACTTGCAGTACTTGCAGAAGCACATGCTCCGATCCTGCGAGCACCTGCTCCACCGACCGGGAAACTTAAGGTGAAGACAAAGATGCAGAGAAACGTGCAGTGCAGAAGGATCACGGGAGGTCC
>OVBB01000270.1:2870-25111 GCA_900406415.1 Isatis lusitanica
AGATTAATTGGCTTAAGAACTTTATTGGAACACAAAAACACAAAATATTTTCAACCATCGGACATCGACATTGTGCTGACTTTCTTCTAAAATGTTGAATGGGGCATTCCGAGAATCGAACTCGGGACCTCTCGCACCCAAAGCGAGAATCATACCACTAGACCAAATGCCCTGNTATGTCCAAAAATTCAAGCATCATGTCGATGACATTCTGATGCATGATTTTGGGATCTGTTTGAATCTACAGTAAGAGTTTAGTGTGATTCTTGATTGCTTCTGCAGATTTGAAGGTGTTATGCCAGATGTTCTCTGCTAAATCCCGCTTACAAGTCTCTTTGAATGAAATCATGCATCTTCCTTTTCTCTTGTTCTAGGCTCTGTGCTAAATGTTCACCGTTGTATGTCAAGCTTTCTGTTCTTTCTATGAAGTGATCAGAGAGAGATGCATAAAGCATATATGTCCTTTTCTGGAGAGTATATTTTCTTATCTGCTCTTTGTTTTCTAATGCAGCCTATCTCTAGTTTAATTTGTGTGATAGGGATCTTATGCGTTTATTGCACCCTTGGATATATATTCTGTAATGTTTCTCTCATGTTCTTGTCAAATTTACTTCTGTTGCAGCTATGTTTTTCTCTCTTAATTTCCTCTAAGCACGCATCAGTTCATGAAAAGCATTTGTCCAGGATGAGAACCAGATGTCTCAGGAGAGATTAGAGAGGTGAAAATTAGTTGATTTAGTTAAAGGGTTGTGTTGGTTACTTACTCATTGTATATGTCTGATGTTTAACGGCAGAGATGGTGGAAGTACAGAAGAATCAGTATAAACAGGTGTTTAGTTAGTGGAAATTGCGTTGTCATCCTTTAAACTGTAATCTCTTTCGATATTCATACAAAGGGATCATCAGAATCTCTTTAGTTTGACATTGCTGTGCTTAAACTAGACTCAGATGTCGGAATCACCCTTATCATTCTGATGGATTGTTCTCGCTGTCGCATTACAGCCTAACAACATATGTGAAGAGTTACAAATACCATGAAGGTCTTCAAATACAGATACCAATAACTAACTATCACTTACCATAGTTCTCCTACAATCAAAAGATGAAAAAACACTCACACAAGTGTTAACTTAGCCCTTTTGTGAGACCGTATTCTCTGCAGAACAGTCTGCACATTGTGCTGATCAGACGCATAAGCTGAATCACTGTTTAGGGTACTCTTGCCAGTAACAAACGGTGACATTTCAGGTAAAATCTCGATTCCCGCCAGATGTTGTGCCCACTTATATGGCCTTGATCTTCTGCTGTCATCAAATGCATGATCATCGCCAAGAATGAGCTTCGCTGACTGCAAAACACAGAGAGTGAGTATGAATGCTTTCAAGTTCTGTATAAAAATAGACGTGAGCGCATATATGTACCTGATGAGGAGGTTCAAGTCCAGCATCGTCTGGAAATAAATTGCATAAGATATTTTCCTCTGGTCCATACTGAGACTCTTCAATGCCAACACATACAACATTCAACTTCAACAAGTACTCGAACTTGAGCACGACAAGTTTACGAGATTTCGGATCTTGAGTCTCATCATCATAAACATGAAGGACGATTCTGAGAGGATGCTCTCTATATAGTCCTGCCTCCTCAGAACCCTCTTTCTTTGGTCGCTTTCTTTGTCTTTTTCCATCATCATCCTCCTCCAATCTTGAAGTCTCTGTATTATTTTACATACATGGCTTTACTAAATATGTACTCACATCAGTCTGCACACTAACTAAAGTGTCACAATTCCTAACCTGAGTTCTGTTCTGCTTGCTGCCGAGCATAAGTCTGAGCATCCTTAAGACTCCCAGTCACCTCGAGATCGATGTTCTCTTCAAAAGCTTCCTTTTGTGCCATGAACTGCGAGTATATGACGTAAAGCGGTGGAGGAAGAAGCTCAGCTAGATTATGATACTTTAGCTTCTTCGGATTCGGCAAACTCAACTGGTTCTGTACTGGCAAAGATGCTTTCTTTAGAGATTTGAGATGCAAAGGAAGACTTGACAGAAACTTGTTACGCTCTGCATTAGTTTCAAGCAAACACTTCTTCTGCTGTTCCAACTTAGCTCGAAGCTTGCATAGTTCTTTCCTCTGAATCCATAAAGCTTAAAAATTTAATCTAAAAACACAAACTTTGAAATCAAAGTAGACACGTTTAAGCAAAAGACAGAGAGATTGTTACCTGATGGAGCTCAAAGTTGAGTCTTTTAAGCATCAAATCATGGGAACTATCGTTAGATAGCGTTTGAGATTTGATTGCTTCAGGAGCGTCTCTGAAGAAGTCTTGTTCGGATATGAGATCGATGTTGGGGTACTTAGATTTGAACTCTCTGGAAGACTTCGTAGCTTTGAAGTAATGGCTCTTCTCATACATGAGATTGTGAAGCTGCAACGCCGTGAAATCCATTGGTGACTTTGATAACTCCGTCTCTGCTTTCACTTTCTCTTCTTCCATCAGAATCGCACGATTCGCCTGCGGAATAGAAAAGATCGAAACTTTATGATTGAGGGAAAAGGGGGAAAACAATTCGTAAGGATTGAGTGTTTGGAACCTGACGGAGATCGATGAAGTTGAGAAACATCTGAGTGAGGAGTTCTCGGTTTTCGGATTTGGGGTTTCCTTGTTTCTTGATGGAGAGCATCCTCGAGATGATTCCTTCGACGGAGGCTTTGCTTTCTCGAAGTAAGTCAACCGGTGATCTCTGCGGAGCCACCGTGTCTTTTGACATCTCCGGTTGCATAATTCCTTCTTCTCAGTCTCTCTCTCCTTCGGGGATGGTTTAAAACGGCGTTTCCTCTCTCTCTCCAAGGCCATCAGATTTGTTTAATTTAGCCCTTCAAGGTTTTCTATTTTGACAATTGAGGCTGTAAAATCTCGATTAGTTGGTTAGACCCTGAGGTCTATTGCGTAAACTTGTGATTTGTTCTGGAAAGTTGGGAATTGATGTTGTAGTGGAAACAATAACTGTTAAATTTTGTAAATAAGAATAGTTTGGGGACTGAGATTGTCTCGAGACACAGAAAAAACGAATGGTTTTAATTTTAAAACAAATATTTTTTAAAAAATTGTGATGAATGAATGAAAGCAGAAAAATGGAAAAAATATATGAGTAAACGAACTTTAGTATTAATGATTTCATAAATTTTTTACAAAAATTAAAGTACAATTTTAGAGAGAAAACGAATTAAGAAATGCAATAAGTGTGTGTATAATTCTTCATCCCTTTCTTCATCTCTCCTGTTTTTATAGCTTAAAAATGTTTTTAAAACTGGACCGATCCGGTGGTTGAACCGAGATCAACTATAAATTATACATATGACTGGGTCGAGTTTCAATCAAATCCAAAAGTTATTAAACCGAATAAAAAACCACTAAAAAGTAAAAACCATCAAAAACTTATGAACTGGATGAACCAATTGAACCAGTTAATCCTGGTTTAATAAATATTCTATAATTTTGAATATATTTACATTATTTTCTTCAAAATTTTCACTGTTTTAACTAATTATGTATATTTTATACTATAAAAATTAATTATAAGCAACAAAAAATCATAGATTCTAGTTTTAATATCTACAAAATATAATAAATTATAGTTATGGATGATATTTACTATATTTATTTTTTATATTTATATTTAGAAATTAATATATATAATTATTGAACTATATTTAACCCGATTAGATCAGATTGATTGACCTGTGACCCAACCGGTTCGCCTTCCGGTTCGGTTTAAAAACATTTTAAAACCATGTTTAACATCTCGTATTTCCTCTACTAAGTTTTGCATTTATAAAAATTTACTCGGGTATATTCAGCCTTTATAAGTCAAAGGTATATTCATTAATTTTTAATTATGGTCGGCTCGTTTTGGTTTGACCAACTGGTTTGCATCACTTCTTTGTTTTTTGTCGGTAATAGGGTATTAATATGTTGTTAAAGTCGGTTTAGCATTGTTGTAGTATAAGTTATACTGTATAACCATGATGATTTGGTGAAATTGCCATTTGAGGAACTCATGCATGCTTCTAGAAAATTTTCATAAGATGCCATGGATCCTGATACTTTGCTTCTATTGGCTTACTCCATCAAAGTTCTCTCTTACTCAAAGTCTAAGCTATATCTTTTATGAATGAAAAGTTATATGAAGAAGTGGGTTGTGAAAACTCAAGAGAGATGCTTGAAATGGAGTATGTTGAGTCTATAATTTTCTTTTGTTATGAATCTTCAGGTAGCAAAGCGTTTGGAAGAAAAATGAAATAGGATCGTGAGAAGGCCTTAGATAAACCGGCTCAAATAGCCAACCCGGTTCAACTAAAGTGTTTGATAATCTTGATTATTGAGGCCCAATGTCTCTTAATTATGGATTTCTTTCTTTCTCGTTCTTTTTTTGCAACTCATGTGTGAAGAAAGTATTACCCCAAAAAAAAAAGTATGGTAGTTTTTCTTTCTATTGTATTGTAAAAATAAGTTAGATTCAAGGAAAAAAAAAGATTTAATACGTCCCAAAGCCACATACTTCAACTACTCTAAATACTACTATTGGCTATTTGTAAATGAAAATTTTGAATTGTTTTTTTTTTTTTTAAAGGCTTTCGTATTAAATTTTTTTTTTTTTTTTTTTTTTTTTTTTAAAAAAAAAAAAAAAAAAAAAAAAAAAAAAAAAAANAAAAGACAACAAGAAGCCCAATAACCCAAACGGGCCCGGAACAAAGCCCAAAACGAATTGTGTAGGTTTTGAATTGTGTGTATTGGTTTATTGAAATTTTGAATTGTGTGTATTGGTTTATTGGAATCTCCCACATGGTAGGTTTTCAAGATAGTTGTGTGGTAGGTTTTCAAGATAGTTGTAAATGATGATTTGTTATTACTAGGTTGACTATTTCCAAGATAATAATATTACAAATTTTAATTACGTTATATTTCCAAGATATTCTGCATGCTTCTCTTCCATGCACTATGCAAAACTTTTTGCAGTTTCTCTGTGCGCCAATTTATTTATATACATGCATAAGTTTCTTTCGTTTAAGCTTATTCAGAACTCTATAAGTTACTCATTGTTTTCTTCTCAACAATGTCAACAATCAACGTTGTTCGTATTGGGCCTGACTCACTTACCATCAAAACAACGATAGCTACAACTCAAGAACTAGTCGATGAAGGCGTAATAGCCCTTCTATCGAACTATAGTAACCACAAAAGATCCATTGGCGTAGACGTCATAATAAAGCGAAGTCCATCAACAACATCTTCAGCTGCTGTACTTCTCCAGCTTAGTGATGGTCACTGGTGCGGCGGCTTCATTGCTTCACCAAACTACCTGAATCTCTCTACAACTTTCTCAGCTTGCCCACCTTTACATTCGCTGGTTTTGGAATTAAAGAGACAATGTCAATCCTCAAGAAGCATTATGGCTTACTGTGCAAGAACCCCCTCGACCTTGGAACGTCTGGGTTGCTGCATTCACGGGCTCCTACTCTTGTATTGGGGTTACGTTTATCTACGCTTAGGTCTATGCACATATCAGCATCTCCTTCTATTTCAGATCATTGGGATACAGAGATTAATCTCCCTGAGTCAATGATCCGCCTTGCTGTTTCGAATGCCTTCGCTGCATCTCTTCTTGGAGAAAACATCCTTCAATGAGAAAACATCCTTGATTCTTTGTTGCAATGCATTTTGCTTTTGCGTTTGTGATTCTTTGTTGCAATGCATTTTTTCCAGTGTTACTTTAGTTTTCTTGATGTATGATCTTGAATCCTAATAATAAAATTTATTTCTTATTGTCCCCTTTTCTATCGACTATAGCTCTTGTTGGTAATTTTCTATCAAAAACATCTGAGCGAGGAGTTCTGAAAATTAAACTTGTTATGTTTACATGTCTCTTCAAACTTGTAATTTGTTAGGGATAGACATGGAACAAACACAATTCTAGAGAGACATGGAAAGTATCAGATTTGCTGGATTCTCGCACTAGAAAGTAGGATATTTCTCAATTGGTGAAAGATTTGGTGACACTTTTTGTTACTTTAGATCTGGATTGTATATCTATAACTCTATTCTATTAAAAAAAGTCTCAGCACAAAATAAAGAAGTTGAATAAGAGATGAGACAATAAAACTGAGAATAGTAGCTGAATTTTGCAATTTTGGCCTAAAGCTACGAATAATAAAATATAGCAATTTGTTTTTTGGGTTCTATTCTCTCCAAAACTCCAGTTTTTTTTTTTTCAGTTGCGTAGCCGGTTCCGACATATAAAGTAGAAACTCCGAGATGTTTGTGGCCTTGTCGGTGGGGTGCAAGTGCACCCATTAAAATATAAAAGTAGAAAACAATTATAGTGAACTATTAAACTAAATTGTCACAATTGGTAAAAGTGGACCCATTTATATCATAGAACCCTTCCCTCCCAAACACTCAATTCTTATTTTTAGTAATTATTTTGTTTATATTAGATATTTTGCACCCGTTGAAAAATTAATCTGAATTCCCCCCTGTGAGATGGCGTGTACCTTTCTTAGTTGTCTCTATTTAATTAGAATTTATCTGTCTCTGTACACGATGATGATGATAAACGGACATTATTAAAAGATTTGAAAACACAAAGCCCAAGTCATTTGCGTTTTTTTCTTTTTTTTTTCATCTGAAAAATACTAATATAAAGATGTCAACGTTTTACTTTACAGAGAGGCCTTGAGCCCACAAAAATACAGAAACAACGCCCACTAATAAGAAACAGGGGAGAACAGAGATTCTAATTAAGAACAGAGGAAACAGTCTCAACGTCAAACACCGAAACCAACCATGCCGGTGGATCAGAAGCCACATAGGATTGAAATCTATCTTGGCTTGTGACACTTTGAGCAATGAGACGAGATCCTCTATTAGCAGTAGGGGCTTCATTAACATATGCCCATTCCAAAAAGTTTTGAAGTAACGCTGTTAACTCCGACGTTTTGAACCGAAAAGATGGCCAAGCTCGGGGTCGATTAATAGCCTCCATCAAATCCTTTGCTTCCGATGCGAACACAACTTTCTTGATTTTGTGTGAGATCATACTTTCAATAGCCCACACCATTCCAAAGAAAACCGTTTCCTCAATACACCGAAAACAGATCTTCTGCTGTGCAGGAGAACCCTTCCCAAATCGTCCCTTAAAACCCATGCTAACCCTCCAGTCTTCTTCGATTTCGACCAGACCAATCCCACATTGCATTTAAGCCATCCCAACTCTGGGGGACGCCAACGCAGATGTCTATGATTCACCACCTGAACCGTTCTAACCTCCTCTGTAATCTCAACTTCAACTATCTGAGCTAAAAACCACAAATTCATCTCATCAAGAATTTTAGAGACCGTATCAATGGCTAAGAAAGATTTACCATCAAACAACAGAGCATTCCGGTTCTTCCACAGGAACCATAAAACCCACGGAAAACATAACCTAATGTTCCTAGGCAGCTCCAAGTTCTTAGCAAAACGTATTAGATAGTCTACATTCGCAAATATAGAGAGCTGGTGAAATCCAGTAGGAGGACAAGGCACTAATGTTAAAGTCATTTGCGTGAAAAAAAATTTGAGAAAGGAAAGAAACAAAGTCATTGTTTTGATAAAAAAAAAAAGACAAAGCATAAGAAATCAGAGTTATTCAAGAGGTCTGCTTTAGGATCTCATCCTTTTGCTTCAGAGGTGATTGATCTGAGTAAGTCGTACTCCTTGGACCAGAGCTGAGATTCTCGGAATTTCTGGTCCTTCATCCATACTCTCAATCTGGCGCTGGAATGTGAACAAATTTATTATGATCTCTCAGACCAAAACTTGTATGATGATAGCATCTGATATCAACTCACCGGAATTGTTGGAATTGGAACTGGAATTGTAATCGGTGTTGGATTTTGACGGGGACGGTTGAAAAACTGTTGAAACCGTTCATCACGCCTGTCCTGAAAGGGCATAAGATTTGTTATCGATTTCTCAGACAAAACTAGAATGAATGATAACATTACATACTCACCGGAACACGTCGTATAGGTCCCCATAGTTTCTCGAATCGAGGATCGTTTTCAACTTCGTCGATCTCGCAATCATTTGACTGATTCTCACTTGGAATTGGAATTATAATTCGTTCACGGGGACGATTGAAAAACTGTTGAAACCGTTCATCACGCCTATCCTGAAAGGGTCTAAGATTTATTATTAATTTCTCAGACAGAACTAGAATGAATTATAGCATTACATACTCACCGGAACACGTTGTATGGGTCCAAATACTTTCTCGAATCGAGGGTCGTCTTCGAATTCGATCTCGCAATCATTTGACTCACTTGGTCGATTTCCAGAAAATCTCCTCAATTCTGCCGTTGCCATGATCCGCTTTCTAGGGTGTTGAGGCTGTGCGATAAGATAAGAAACGGGAATAGTTAGGGTTGCTTCGGAGGGTTCAATATATATCCTTATGTTTTCCAGAAATGTCTAAAAAGGTTATTATAATTACAGATATTGCCATTATATCTTATAATAATGTACTCAAAAATCCTTATTTCCCTGTGTCGACGCATAAGGGCGGGAATTTAAAACCGAATCGAGTTTTGATCAATTCAGTTACCGAGAATTGTGTTCCGACAACCTAGTAAGAAACTGGCCTTATCAAAAAATTCCGACAAATTAGCCACACCAAGAAGTGCTTATCATTTTCTCATCGCCAAATTGTCTGCAATTTTCCGACGACGTCTTTTTCCGGTAAATCTTCCTCGTTATAGAGCCTTTTTTTCTTGTAATGAGTGCTGTAAATACAACATCCACTGTCATTCTCTTTGTTGGTGTTTTCATGAACTTTGGAAGGCTCTTGATATTTATGCAATTTCAAGTTCAAGTTTTTTTTAGTTCTTCGTGTGCTATTTGTGTTGTGTGGCTTAGTTCCTTGTTTGTTTCTGTTTCAGGTGCTTGTGAAACACACAAAACTAAAAAAGGAGAGATTGAAAGTACTAATTGAACCTGAAGGATACACCAGCTCAAGCCAAGGAGTTCAGCAAGGATATATGATGTCAAGAAGAATCACGAAGGGAGATGTGTGGAATCATGGTTCTAGAAGAATATTGCTTGAAGATCACGAAGAGATGTCTACTTGGAATATGTCAAGAGAAGACCTTGGAGTACAAAGAATACAGACGGTTCCTTGAATATAGGAACTGACTAAGGACGACCGTGGAGTGCAAGGAAAAAGATCGAGGCAATCTTGAAGATCTTTTCTGTTGTGACTAATGTGTATAAATAGGGAGAGTCCTTGCCTTGTATCGGTATCGAAAATTATTGAGAGAATCAAACACTTGTGTTAGCTTTAGGTGGGTTAAGGTGAGAGGCTCTTGGATCGGAGATCTGGAACACTTAGCTTAGGTGTGCAAGTTGAAGTGTATTTTCAACCTTGCTAGTGTAGAAATCATTTTGAGAAGTTTTCTAAGAGTTTCTATAAAGTATTTCTTGTAGAGATTTGCTTTCTGTGAATTAAGCTCTATACGTTGATAGTTCTTGCATTAACAAGGGCTTGGACAATAAATCTCGTAGTTTTCTTGTATTGCAAGCAACTTCTCTATATTTGACTTCTCTTCCAACTTAGATGATGAGCTCACGCTGTTATCTTCTTCTATATCACCTTCCTATGCGTTTTGTGGTGTTTCGTTTTCTACCTATGATGATAGGTTTGAGGAACTCGACTCTAACCAATTATCACCGGATTCTTCATTTGAACCTGCTGGTTTCTTCGTTTGAACCGGTTTCGCTCATATAGTCATGGTCTCGACTCTCGAATATTGTTGGATTTGAAATAGTAGATACCGATGATGTGCTTTCATGAACAGACTTGTTTCCTATGAGACGTACCAAAATAAACAAGAAAGCGGTGTATATACAAACATTGTGTCCAGTTAAATAATTGGGGGGGTAATTTGAAATATCCAAATATTGGTAGAAGCAATTGGAATTAGGGAGATTTACAGGTACCATAGTGGTAAAAAACAAAAAGAATTAAAAATGAAAATATAAATAAATATACCTTGAGATCCATTATCATCCTCTTTAATCCTCATTCCTCCATCTCCGTGGTGTTGTCCGGGGCGCCGTGGCTGCCGCCTTGAATCGAGTTTTTGCGACCCGCGGGAACTGATATAGGAATGAAGATGAAGAATGACGAGTGGACGCGTCGTTTTAGCCACGTCAGCAACATTTCGATTACAAGATGTAAAGTCAAACATTTTACATTTTATCCAAATACATTTGAAAAAGTTTGTTCCGCGCTCTCTCTCTTTCATCTCTGTATTTTTTTCTGGGGATGTTGCTCAAGGTCATCGGGAATCCATCTCCGTCGTTGAAGTGATCTCGCTGCTCGAGTTTCACGGCAACGGTGACCGCTCCTGGCAGCTAAACTTCGTCGATTCCCAGGTTTCCCCGGACACAAGGAGAAGAAATCGCCGAGCAAACTCCATAACTGTCTTGGTTGCTTGGGTAAATTTCATCTCCTCTCGACATTGCCATTTGTTAGAACTGATCTATGCGGAGAAGACTGGTTAGGACTAGGCTTGTCTATTGTAAAACAAATTACTCGCTGGGATTGATTGAACTTTTGAGATTAAGACAAACTTGAGAAGATTTTGCGATTCAATTAAGATAAACTTGAGGAGATTTTGCGATTGTTTGCAATCTCAGGTCTGTTTGAATAATGAAATAAACTAGCGATCTCGTTTCTTCTGTGATTCATCAATCCGTTGTCGAAGACTTACTTATATCGTTCGCTTCTTAGGATTCGTTACATTGTATTGTGCAGGGATCACGGAATCGTGTGTGGTTTTCTTTTCCCTGAACGAATTGATTTGGTTTCTGTTGTGTCCTTTTTGTGACAGCGAATCAGAACATATGATCTCTAAGTATGAACCTTAGCTCTATCGGTCGCTGATTCATTTTTATTCGTTTTGGTACTGGATTCAGGTTCTCGGTTAATTTTTGCTGTGAATCTGATGATTCCAGTGTGTGACTTTTGATCTAATTTATCATGATCTGAGCGTCTGGATCCATTTCCTGATCTTATGAACTTGACGTATTGTTGGCTAGACTTTACAAGTAGTGTTTTGTAAGCTGTTTGTTGACATTTGAACACAGATTAGACGTTTCCTTATTGAACCATTGGTGTGCTAAGAACTGTAGCTTAAATTCTTAGTCAGAGCCTGTTAGTATTCATATTTTACTAGTGGTGACCGAATTTGTTTTCTTCCTCAGGGATCATGAGATTGTAAGCAATAAGTTAAAATGAACCCAGAACTAGAGGGTTATTGATCCATTTCAGTTATATACTGTAATTGTTCTCGGATGTATAAGAGTTTACTAATGGATAAATACTGGATTTCTACCTGTTTTAATAAATAAGACTGCTTTCCACTTAAAGATTCTGATGATCTTTTTGATAACATCTCTTCCTTTTTTTATTTCTTCATAGAAATCAGAAGACTTTCCGTCCTAAGAAGAGCGCACCTTCTGGAAGCAAGGTTTGACCGTCCTCTTAAGTTGTTGATATTATTGAAAATCTGCAGTTTTTGTTTTGGTGTGAATTTGACGATTCCAGTGTGTGACTTTTGATCTAATTTATCATGGTCTGAGCGTGTGGATCCATTTCCTGATCTTATGAACTTAAAAGTATTGTTGGCTAGACTTTACAAGTAGTGTTTTGTAAGCGGTTTATTGACATTTGAACACAGATTAGACTTTTCATGATTGAATCATTGGTGTGCTGAGAACTGTAGCTTCAATTCTTAGTCAGAGCCTGTTAGTATTCGAATTTGTTTTCTTCCTCAGGGATCATGAGATTGTAAGCAATAAGTTAAAATGAACCCAGAACTAGATGGTTATTGATCCATTTCAGTTATATACTGTGTGATTGTTCTCGGATGTATAGGAGTTTACTAATGGACAAATACTGGGGTTCTTATCATTGGAGGTGCTTAGCTCTTTCTCTCTCTTTCTGTCTCTGTATTTTTCTGGGAATGTTGTTCAAGATCATCTGGGAATGTTTCTTTTTTTAAACAGCATATTCTCGTATTTTTTAATTCAAAAAGCTTGTTACGCTGTTCCACTCTCTTTCGTCTCTGTATTTTCTTGGGAATGTTGCTCAAGATCATCGGGAATCCATTTTCAGGAACACTGGCGAATGACATGGTCATGGATACGTGCTTTATATGTGCCGATGATATCACTTTTGCTGCTTTCGGGCCTTGTGGCTGCTCTGAGCCGAATTCTCAAGTCTGTTCAACATGCTCGGTTCGTTCTCGGTCTCTCGGCAACAATCTACGGTGCCACTTCTGCACCATCCACTGCGACATCGTCTTGGTTTCAAAGGTTAGCAATTCAAAGAGTAAAATCTACTGTGACTCAAACATAGATTGTAATTTTAACCGTAATGATCATTACAATCTTAGTATGGGTTTGAATGTGCATGTGTGCTTATGCAGGCTAATGGGAGTGTAAAAAATGGGACAAGAAACTATAATTTCTCCTCCATTTCAACAGCCAATCCAGCTGAGGGTGCACAAGGAAATTTCTGGTTCAATGAAGCTTCTAGAGCATTCTTTGATAACCAAGGAGAGTACCAGAGAGTCAAATCACTGATGGAAGTGTCATGCACAATATGTGTCAATCCATTAGCGTTTGAATGCGTTGGAGCTTTGATGATACATTTGTTAGAGAATCATCAAAGGTATCTTTGCACTATATGTCTTGTATGGCGTGAGGTGAGTATTACTTTTTTCCAAATGTCTTATGATTCACCATATTTTGGTTGCTTACTCTCTATTTGTTTTTTTCAATTGCAGAGATTCATATCTGAACAAAGGCTGTTTACAAGCGAAGAGCTGAACCAACACATACGAGAAGGTGATTCAGAAGTGGAAGCGCATTTCCTGTGTGAACAGTGTAGAAATCCTTTCTATGGCGATAAAAAGATTTACGTACACATGCCTTTCCATATATGCCCGTGTCACATATGTGATGGTCTCCGTCCCAAATCAGGGACAACTTATCTCGAGGTGTTTTTTTCTATGACTCTTTTATTGGAAACTTTGTCTTGATGGTTTATGGTTGCACAATTCTCTGATGACTCTTTTAAGTCTTAACTCTACATGTTTCTCAGGATCACTTTCGCCAAGTTGTACACATCGGACCGGAGAACGACTATTGGAACTCTGATTTCCCTATCATAAGGGCTTTTACTGATGAAGAAGCATTGGAGGTAAACGCACTCCGCTCTCTCTCTCTGTCTTTCCTTCTTCTGACACCTTTCTGAACACGTTTCTGAATATAGGTACACAATGAGGTTTGTCATGAGGAAAGTTCTGAAGCACGTATGAGACAATTTGGCTGGAGGTCTTGGCAAGAGGGACCTCGGAGATAAAGCAGGTTAGAGGAAGAAAGTGAGTGTTTCTTCGAATTTAGATTCAGTGTTATCTCATAATGAGTGTCTTCAGTTTTTCAGAGTTATGATCGAGTTTTCTCGAGATTCAGTGTTAATGCTTACTTGGGTATCTTGAAAATGGAACATCGGAGTTGTTAGGAACAGAAAACCGTAAGTGTACCTTCGTCCATGTCGCTTAGGTGTCAAGGTTATATAGCTCGCATGTCTTTCTTTGTTTGAGAAGCCAAGAAGGCAATGAACAGAGCTTGAGAAGATTATGAAGAGAATATGTTATATGCTTGTTACTTGATATAATTAGACGCTTGAGTATTTTGTTGTTGACTAAAAACCATAATTGTCCGTACTGTTTAAGAATTAGTTGAAGACCAATGGATCTGGGAAAGTGAACTTGTCTATTCCATTTCTGCTAGCTATTAGTGTTTCACTTTTTATTACTTTTATGCACTTATCTTCCATATAAGAAGAGAGGTGTCAATTGTGAGTTTGATGCTCGTAAGAGTCTCTCTTACCCAAACAATGTTCAACTTCTTGTTTTGATAGCTCTTGTGAGATTGAGTTAGACTTCAAACTATGTGTTTTTTTTGCCATTTATGTTATAACTGCCGTATATTGGATCATCTTCCCATATCTTGGGAGCTATCTATGCATGTGAAATCACTTAGTTGGTGCTGTAGAATCTATCATCCCATATCGATCGTGCTCTTTATGTTCATCTATAGACCTGTTTCCGACGTTTTGTGATTTGTTGAAATATACATTTATTAACAGGAAAGGGAAGTGAGGTGGGTTCAGGGAGACGGAAGTGAACAATCAAATGAGAGGGGCAAGGACAGGTGTTCCTTATTTCTTGTGATGGATGATGATGAACCGACATTATTAGTCTCCTATTGTTCCGATGTTTACTGGTTTTAGTGCACTTTTTCTTAACTTGATCTATACTTTGGAATTTGGATACCAATGTTATCGGGTTATCAGAGTTGAAAATTGCCTTCGAATCGTTCGGTTTGGTTCAAATTAATAATCAAATTGACAAATTCTAATTTTGAAATAAGTGATTCAAATAAGTGATAAGTGATAAGTAATTGATAAGGGATAAGGGATAAGTGATAAATTTTAAAAAGCAAGAAGTGATAACTGATATATAAGCAATAAGTGATAAGTGAGTGAATAAGTGATAAGTGATAAGCGATAAGTGATAATTTCAAAAAGCAATAAGTGATAACTGATAGATAAGCAATAAGTGATAAGTGAGTGATAAATAAGTGATAAGTAATAAGTGATAAATAAGGATAAGTGATAAGTGCTTCAAATAAGTGATAAGTGAATTTTGAAAAGCAATAAGTGATGGATCGGTTCGAATTTTGAAATAACCGATTCAAATAAAATCCGGTTTAGTGACATCGAAACCGGTATAAACCGGTAAGTATTAACAACGCGGGGTCGTGTTTTTTCACTTGGTTCCCACCTTCCCACTTTCTCGCGCCTCATCTTCGTCGTCTCCACTTCAGTGCTCCGTTTTCTCCCCTCGTTCGTCGGGAGACATGGCGGAATCGAGATCTCCTCCTCCTCGTGGAGCATATATGATATAGGTGTTTGGTGGCCTTACGGTTGACATCTATACCTCTAATACGAAACCCTTTCATCCTCCCGAGCCCATCCGTCGCTTGTATATCGACATCTAGCTCCGCTGGTGAATGATGATGGTCTGCCTCCGCCGCTGAATCGAGTGGGTGATCTAATCGAAGCTTCAGCGGCTGTAGTTGAAGTCGATGTCACCGGAGAGAGGGAATCTCTGAAATTAGGCGCCTGGGCTACGCCACTGTCGATGGAACCCTCCTCAAATCCGTCAACGGTGTCCACTCTCGCCTCGTCCATGAAAATGCCTAAAAAGTCAGTAGTTGAGCTTTTCCTTCTTCACCTAATCGCTATTTCGTTTTCTCCACACCAAATCTTCTCTCTATCTCCGGCTTCTGATTCCTGGCGCTTCATTTTCAGCTCTCTTTTGTCATTTCCAGGTTGATCGAATTTCACTGCTTCAGATCTATCTTTGCTTTCTGGAACTTCGATTACATGCGTATACTTACTGTCAGTTCTCTGATGAGAAAATTCTACTCTAAATTCCATCTCTGTGCTGGCTTTAGATGAATCTGAAGCAGTGAAATTCGATTCATGCATATAGTTAGTGTGTGATCTCTTTTCGATTGAAAGTCTCGCTCATGACTTTCTTCTACTAAAAATTCGATACTTGTATTGGCTAGATGAAACACAGGAGGCATTGACAATTTTATTTTATTTCTGTCGAGTTTCTCAAGGTTTTTGGTTCATGCTTTTGATCCTAGAGGAAGATGATTCCAATTCCAGTACACAGCCTTTGCATTTGGTTTTGTTTCCTTCTCACATTCTTGTGTTGGCTAATGGTGAAGTCTCGTTGAGTGTTGTGTCATGTGTGTTGGCTTCTTTGACTGTGAGACTGACGTTTTGCTCTTCTTTTTCGTTTTTAAATTTTTTTCCCCACCCGGCTATGTTAGAGTGACTTTAATAGAGGCAGGGATTAACTTGTGCATGATTAAGCATCTGTGTTAGTTTAAATTATACTTTTTTCATCCATATTATGACATTATACACCCCATAAATGCAATAGTTTTTTGAGTTTTTACCAAGTTTGGTGGTACCAATGAAGAGAAACATCAATCATTGTGCCTTTCATATTCTCATTTACATATATTCTTTGTAACAGGTTTGGTTACGTAATTTGGGGACAGAGCAAGCAATGCAGTGATGCATGCCTTTACCATGAGAAGGATGATATGCTTTCTCTTGACCTTCACGCTTCTGAGAGCCACAAGTATATATTTGTTGCATTGCATCCGAAAGCAAAACTTCAAGATTTTTTGCCTCAGAGTCTTGACACCTCGTGTAGATGGAATTGATACATCTGGCAGTCAGTTATTGTGGGAACCATCCAGAGGAGCACTGAATTTTACAACTTAGAACTGGTCGCCTTCTCAGCTGATGACACATCTCAGACAACTGTTCTGATTCCACATAGAGAAAGGTAGACATCTTTGTCAGAAACTGTAGCCTGTAAATATACTCTACTCTTGATGTGGACAGTGTAAAGATTCAGGAAATTCAGCTTTTTCGAGATGATCTTGCACTATTTGAGCGTGAACAGGGACTACAAAAGATAACAGTTCATAGGCTTCCTGCTGAGGGACAGCCACTGACAGGTCTCCAAGGTGGTCGCAGTGTTAGCTTTGTTGACCCGGTCTACTCAGTTGACTCAACAGAGTCTGAGTGGTGAGTATTCGTCCACTGTTTTAAGGTTCTGGTACAACTCGATGAAAACACCTCCTTCTGTGTATGACTATGGCACTTCTCTTGTCAAGAAGATTGACACAGTAAGTAAACTACTTATTCTTATGTGCACCGCATATTTAGTTGAATTTGTGTAATGATTCAGTGTTCCTGCCATTGAAGTTTATCCTGTCTTCAATTGAATCTGCTCAAGAGTATATCATGGTGAAGAGTATATTGTCTCATGACTTTCAGTTAATCTTGGTGGATGGACACGGAGAAGCCCCATTTGGCAAGGACCTGGGAACTGCAGAGCAACTGAGTTCCGAGATTGAGGAATCACAGATTTATCGTATTGATCATTTTCTGGGGAAGGAATTGGTCCAAAACATGGTAACATGCTTGACCATTTAGAGTCTAGTCATCAAGCTATTTCCTTGAAAATAAACGATGATTCATTTTATCGCCTGCATTCCTCGTAGTTGGTCTGCCAACCGCTTTTTTTCTGCCTCTATGGAACCGTGGCAACATTGAGAACGTGCAGGTGAGAGCAGTGTAGCTTAGACGGAAATTTGCAGACTGTCATTATTGAAACTGAAGATTGTTTTCAGGGGAGATATTGAAACTGAATACGGGTAATACTTTCATCTTTGTTGTCTTCTTGTTCTTCTTATAGCATGTTAACGAGATGAAACCAGTGCGATTCTGATGAAAAGTTCAGTTCCTGCTTTGCAGAATTATCCGTGATATTATTCAAAACCATCTGCTCCAGTCAAGTACTGTATACCTAAAATATCTTCCTGATAACCAAAACTTCAATTTTATCCCTATATGATTGGTTCCGTATGCATATAACTAACTGATTATAGTAGGGTGGGTTCTTTGCCTTAAGATGGATCCCATTCTCTTTCATTTTATCTATAATCCCTGGTTGTCTGGGGTGGTATCTCCCACTTATGCTTATATTACCTTTTTCAGGTTGTTGATTGTTGGTTTGAGAGTGGGTCAAACCTAATCCTTTTGAAAACAAAGGGCTTGATCAAACTCGTGGATGGTATGTTAAACATGCATATGTAAAATCATCTCTTACTATATTGGATGATCTGGGTATTAAGAGATGATTTTGAAGTCATAGATGAGTATGGAGCTGTAAGTTTTCCCATTAATCTGCTCTTATGCTACCTGTGTTTTCAGTTTTACTTTTTGACTTTGTATCTTCTATAGCTATGAAAATCTTGGAAGCTGTGTACACGGCATCATTTAGTGACTTTACGTGAACCTTGACAGGATGCTGTGCCACTACGCTTCAAGAAAGGAGTACTTGGTGCTGTAAGTGATCATGGTTGTTGATTTGATTGCTGCTTATTTATGTAATTTTGCTGTTTGTCTGAACTATTTTGGTCTTTTATGGGGTTTCGCTAGGTCAAAGATGTATTCCTTCCATGGTACAATGCATATGAGTCCCTTGTTCAGAATACAAATAGACTTGGGATTGAGGGTTCTGGAACCTTTGTTCCTACTGATCTGGCAACTTTACGGTCATCAAACGTTCTCGACCAGTGGATTCACTCAGCTACGCAGAGCCTTGTTCATTTTGTCCGCTAGGAGATGGATGGATATCGGCTTTACACTGTAAGCTATTTACATGTCTTTTTCAGCATGATACGGTGTCTGTATTAGAAAACAAGTTATCACTGTCTTGTGGTATTAAGCATATCTTTGTTTTTCAGGTGGTTCCTTATCTCTTGAAGTACCTCGACAATCTCACAGATATATATGTCAGAATCAACGGCAAGAGGTTAAAAGGCCGTACAGGAGAAGATTGTCACACTGCTCTTTCAACTCTACTACAATGTATAGTAAATAGTTTTTGGGACACTTTTGTTTGCATGGTGACCATTATTGACAAAAGGAGGAAAGATTCTAATTTGGTCAAAGTCGATTGGATTTCATTAGAGTGAGAACATGTTATAGTTGTTGTATATGCTTTAAAACTTGGCAACGATAGCTTCTTTTTTCCCATCTAAATGATATATTGGATTGAGGTGCAAATATTCACAAACATACAATCAAAAGTAGATCACCAACCGGGAAACCAAAATCTCAATAACCATGACCCCCAAAAAATGCTACTCTAGCCACCCCCAAAAGAACCATTTTTTCCCCGAACAAAGAGCTCCTAAGCCATAAAGGAAACAGCTTAGGCAACGATAGCATCTATAATTTTTGCAATAACAAAAAGGGAAGGAATAATAAACATAACACATAACTCATAGCAACTCATATAATCCATTGTAAAAAGCAACTAAATCCAACAACTACAAAGGAGAGAAGAATTCATAACTCTTGATCAAACACATAACTTATAGCAACTCATATAATCCTTGTAAAAAGCAACAACTAGAGAGAAGAGAAGAATTCCTAACGCTTGATCAAACACATCAACTCCTCTGCACAATCGTACATGTAGCAACTCTTGCACTTAGAGTCAATGTTGTGAAATCTATCACATGCTGGCCTCTTGTAGTTAAATGTAGCCGAGGTTGAATTTTCCTTTATTTTCCCAACTGTTGCAGAAACAGCTTGCTGCATCTCTGCCACCTTTATCCATCCTTCAGTGTATACCATATCAAAGAAAAACTTAGCCACACCATGGTTCTCTGAGAGAATGGCCACCATCGCCATGGCATGTGTGGCCTCATTGACATGATTGATGGCTTTGAAAAGATGTCTTCTTGCTGCTTCCAAATCATCACTTCCTTGGATGGCAATATGGAGTCCCATCAAGAAATGGGCCTGTGGTATATCTAGATCATGCAGAAAGATAGTCTTGAACTCTGTACACTTGAAAACCTGTTATAGAATACAAGCAAAAGAAACAAACATCATTACTTATAAAGACATGAGAAGATAGAAACAAGAAGCAGAACTAAACCGCTATTGATACCTCACGAGGAAACTTTTGTATCAGAACTGAAGCCAACTTTAATGCTTCTGCCTGTGCATTTTCGCTTGGTGGTTCTTGTAGGTTCCTTGCGACTACAGATACAGTAGCCTCAATGTTGGCAGACATATAATGATCGCCTTTACCCTCTCTCACCTTCTCAGAAAACGATCTGATCAATCCAAGTGATTCAATTTCTGACTTCCTGAATATAGAAACATCTGGAGAAGCTTTGGGGAACCTGTTCATGTTGAACAAACCTGAACATGGAACATAAAACAAATAAAAAATGAGAACAATAATAAAATGATAACAACTTGTATTAGAATGCATGTATATATACCCGTTAGAATGACAGGGAAAGAAGAAAACATATCATCACACAGAAAGTCCAACAGCCAATTGATCAAAAATCTGCGAGTAAGAGGGCATAGAGTGTCCCCAAGTCTTTCAAACTGCTGGATGAAAATCTGGAGGCTATTCATTCAAGGAAAAAAAAATGTGTCTTAGAAGGTCATGTATAATAGATATAAGTTAAGAGGAAAATAGCTAAATTGACACAAACCTCCTAGGATCAACACTGTCTGGGTTTGGTGCAACAATTCTAGCAAGTCGGCGGTTAAAATCACCCACAATTTTCCTTACCGGACGATGAAGATCGAGATTTGTTTTAGACTGTGCCAGTAATGCCTTGAAAATACTCTCGAAAGATTCAACCAATTCCTCTTCCACAAAGTGTGCAATATATAGCAAGGAGATACACGCTGAACTTTGAACAGCAGGACTAACATGATAGATAGCCGCATTGATTCCTGTGATGATATCTTTGGCATATCGACTACGATCTACTTCATCCATGGTAGCAATGAGATAGCATAGGGAAAAGATAGAATCCTATAAAGAAACAACCAAATGAATGCCAAATCTCATACCATTTATACAATCCTATAAACAAACAACCAAATGAATGCCAAATCTCATACCAATTAGGACAATCCTATAAAGAAACAACCAAATGAATGCCAAATCTCATACTAATTATACAATCCTATAAACAAACAACCAAATGAATGCCAAATCTCATTACCAATTATGCCAAATCTCATACCAATTATACGATCCTATAAACAAATGAAGTGATAAGACTAACCTTCCGATTTGGTATATTGTAGATATGAAGACCTTCGTCATCTACATCAACATTTCTGGAGCTAAATAAATCCGCCAACGGTTGAAGCAACAAACGTTCGTCGTTAGTACCACTAATCATTCGGAAACTTGTCAAAAGGCTGATGAGATGTGCAGGACTTCCGCCGCCATCATCCAGGTATGTTGTGATCACTCCTTCTAAAAAGTCGAGATGGGCTACAGATTCAGCATCCATGTTGTCAGAACCGAGCAGAGAAAGGGGGTGAAGAATTGAAAAAAATGGGATTAGGGTTTTGGTCAATAGGAACAAATGTGAGAATCGGAGATAGGAAAGCGTTAATGGGCTCTTATGTGATTTAATTGCTTATCTCACAGCCGAAGAAGAAGTTTTCTGGTATCTCGACCAAGCTGCGGCTTCCAAGATCCCAAAATGTCGACGTTGAGCTGAGGTTTATGGTTCGTCTTTTTACCTTTGTTGAGAAAAAGCTGTGTGTTCAAAATGTTAAAGATCGAGTTGGTTCGGTTTGATCGTGCAAACCAGCTATTACATTTCGTACTTGGTACATTTGTGTTTCTCTTGTATATATGTGTTCTAATAATAATCGGTTTGATCCCGGTTTGCTGTAATATATCAAATTACTCTTCAGACAGTTGGTTTAATGTCTTTGGTCGGGCTATTAATCCACTTGTCCTCTACTTGCTCCTTGGAAGCTCCCAACAATTTTTTGTTTTCATGGCATCTTCTTGTTTCCTCGGCTCGATTCTGTTCTCTTCTCCCACTAACTTCGCATCTCGTTCAAATTCTCTCCGGAGAATCGGAAGTGGATCTAGCAGGAGATTAGCTGATAGGCGGAGAAAGGTGTCGGAGGTTAAGGAGCATGGCTACGACGGCGGCGGAAATGGGAAAGGATGAGAAGAAGAGAGTGAAGGTTTTTGACCTTGAGGAGAATTTGGCGATTGATCTAAGCCAATTTCACAGCCGATCTCTCCTAGGCGCTTTTACCGTGGGTTAGTTGGGAATCTCCTTGTTGAGCGTCTCGTTTGAGCTACGGTTCATCTCATTTCCAAGGAAGAGTATTCCTCCATTGGGAGTCAGGCTCTTACCAATGCCCAGAAAGAGAAACTGGAGAAAGAAGGAAAAAAGCCTTATGTTATTCCGGTTGGTGGATCCAACTCTTTGGGAACTTGGTGAGATTTTCATTAGTCTTCTCATATGAAACTTCTTATCTAGCCAAGTGTGTAGCTTTTCACTTACTTTAGATTGGATAGACGAGGCAGCCCTTCTTAATGCTGAATTGCTCACACTAATCGTCGTCTAGGGGTTATATCGAAGCAGCAAGGGAAATTGAGGAGCAGCT